>JAJIBD010025479.1:0-253597 GCA_021461705.1 Cryptotis parvus | reverse complement strand
AAGACTCTAGCATTCAGCAGTCTGGTCCCAACAAATACATATACATATACTTATATATAATGCATGTATGAATATATGCATATATATATATTTATATATAGTCTTCACTGTATCACTGTCTCACTGTCTTCCCATTGTTCATCGATTTGCTTGAGTGGGCACCAGTAACATCTCCATACATCCTGTCACAAGCAAGTGTAACCCAAGGACATCTGCTTGCTCCAGCAGCAGGAAGAGCCTCAAAACATTTTCAGCTCATGGCATTAAGGTCCATAATTGTTAGTAGTTTTTGGCATATCACTATCACTATCAATATCTTCCCGTTCATCATCAAATTGCTAGAGCGGGCACCAGTAATATCTCCATATGTCCTGTCTCATGCTAGTAGAACCCAAGGCATCGGTTTGCTCCAGGAACATAAAGATTCTCAAAACCATTATATTAGATCATGGGAATAACCTAATATAAATGTTACTGGTATTTGGCATATCAAATATGACATGAGCAGCTTGCCAGGCTTGCCATGCGGGCGGCATACTCTTGTAGTCACCTCTGAATAAAGCATTTATTGATGAACTGTGTGGCCGCTTGCAGCCGCAAGCCGGGCTCTGATAGTCTGGTCTGCTGGGTGGAGTTGTGACGAGGGGGAAGTCGGATGTGGAAAATGGCAACCCCCATGGAGTCGTGGAGGTCGTCTGGCTTGTTGTGAGGCTCTGCTGGGGTGGCAGGCCAGGGCTAGAACCTGCCATCTCTCCCGGGCACCTCATGAGTGGCTGGGCACAGGGAGAGCAAGTAGCAGCTCTGCCCCCATGTCTGAGAGTCTCTGGTTCAGCATACCTGGGCCGGATTGAAAAAAAAAAAAAAAACTGCTGTAGGGTGTGTGTGGATGATCCGGGCTGTGATAGTCTGGTCTGCTGGGTGGAGTTGTGATGACAGGGAAGTCCGGAAGTGGAAAATGGCGGCCCCCATGGAGTCGGGGGTTGTCTGTCTTGTTGTGAGGCTCTGCTGGGGTGGCAGGCCAGGGCTAGAACCCGCCATGCCTCCCGGCAGAAGGAGGCATAACAAATAAATAAAAAATCGGTAGCTTGCCAGGCTCTGCCGTGTAGGTTGTATATGCTCAGTAGAAGGCTCTCATCTTGAGCATTTACTGATGAAACTTAAAGGGAAAGATCAGGTTTTCTCTTGGATGGAGCTCTGAGGAACTAGATTCTGGATGTTGAGAATGACTGACCGCATGCTGTGTGGGTTGCTCTGGCTTATTGCTAGGCTTACTGGTACCAGTTAGAACCTGTCTAGAACTGTATACAGTGTATAAATGTGAAAGTTCCTGGGAAGGATCTTATCCTAAAATCAGCATTATCTAAGAATACCATCCGGCCTCTTTGTGCTAACGGAGCTGTGGGACTGGCGTGGATGGGTCTCTCTTCTTGGGGCAGCTGGCATGGAGCTGTAGGAAAAGGCAGGACCCAAATCTCCACTCCGAGTCCAGCAAGCGTGGTCTCTCCCCTGCACATGTGAGCAAACCCTTGGAGCAATGTTGAACTCGGTTAGGGGCTGGCCGGGCCCCATACTGGGAGGTCAGATCCGTGGGGTTGTTTCGACATGGGGCTGGCCGAGCAGCATCTTAAGGCTACATATATATATATATATATATATATATATATATATATATATATATATATATAACACATACATACATATATATATACACATATATGCATATATATATATATATACATACATACATATATATAGACTACTATATATATGTATGTATGTGTATGTGCTATATATATATATATATATATATATATATGCATTTTTTTTCTTGAATATGCTGAGGGGTGGGATTGGGGGATGTGACTTTGTGACGGAAGCCTAAACGATGTCCCACAGTTTTTGGATCAGGAGTAAATCTCCTCTGTCACTTCAGTACAAATTATCTCAAACCAAAATTTATATCTGCGTGGTTTAATGGTTTAACATTTTCCTTTATTTAAGATATTGCCTGCATTAAATAATTAAAGAAATATAAAAATTTATTAATGGTATCATAGAATACTGCATAGTATTTATTGTTACTAAAACATAGAATTTATTGTTACTAAAACATAGTATTTATTGTTACTAAAACATAGTATTTATTGTTACTAAAATATAGAATTTATTGTTACTAAAATCCATTTGGAACTACTTATTATAACTTGTAGTAGAACAAAATGATTGCTATAGAAATGTATCTGGTAATCCTGTAGGTCACTAAAAATCTATAGGCAGTGACCCATTGTCTGAGGTCATGTAAATGATAGCAGTCTGCTGTCTGGATGTTCTGCTCAAGTAATGGATCCCCAGAAATAAAGCAGGATGGATGTTATTAATGATTTGTTTATATAATTTCGTTCTGTTGTGTCTAAAATATATCAATAGAAAACTGCCCTACCTTCTTTACTAAATTACATGCTCTGTTGTCACTGGCAGTGCTCTTTCTCAGATTTTGTAAACATCTGAACTGATTTCTGCAGAGGACATTTGCAGTAAGTGCCTTTGAGTTGAATGAGTTAAGGAGTGGATGGAATGTAGCTCTTTAATGATCCTGAAGATCAGGGCACCATTGGAGCTCCAGGCAGCATGGTGAAGTAGTTGTACTCTACTGTTCTCAATCTTGCAGTTAGAAAGGAATAAGTGACAAGTTCTGATCAGGACTGAAAATTGGTCTGGCCAACCTCATAGGAAGTTGTCATTAATAAATTGCTAATGAGAAAGGAGGTTTCCATTTGAGATGCATTATGAAATTCAGAGTTAAATTCATTGGGATTTAATATTGCACTTAATGGACTAAAGTGATTTCAAATGTCTCTTTTGGCATCTCACTGCATATTAAAAGTAATATGGATAGAATTCATCTTTGATTAATCTAATAAAATAAAATAATTATACTAGAATATGTTTTATATGTTAATTTTCCCATTAGGATTTTTTTGGGAAAAAAAAGCTATGATTTATATGCTTCCTTTATGCCATTTTAGATTGTTGTTGCTATTGGTTTTATTTCTGGTTAGAATGTGACATTTCTAACTCAGAAGAAATTTAGATTCATCAGAATCCAATTGACATTTTTTATGTTTCATCTTTCATTGTTTTGCCACAATCTTCCACCATTGAAATATTCTCCATAACTCAAAACATAGAGCTTATAGATTTTCCCATCAAATTTGAAAAATAAAAAAATAATGTTAGGGAAAATGCATTTGTTCAGTGTCTGTATTTGACAGACACAATGCTAATGCCCTATATTGACTGTTCATTCAATATTGGCAAAACTGCTGTAAGGAAAGGCACTTTCCAATTACTTATTAGAAAGTGAGTCTACAAGACTGATTTAATAAAAAATCATATAAAAGGAAGCAGGATGTAAAGCCGGAATTAAAAGTCACATTTGTTGGCTTCAAAGTTGTACCATTCTTTTTTTGTGAGAATGCTTTAATTCATGATTAAATCTTGTTTGTTATATTGAAATAAAAATGAATTGATTATGTGGGTCTGGAACTATAGTACAGTGAGTAGGGTTCTTGCCTTTATGCAGTTGACCCAGGTTCAGTGCCAGCACCCTATATGGTCTGTTGAACCTCAACAGAAGTTATGGCTGAGACTGGAAGTAAGTGCTGAGCAGTTAGGTGTGGGCCTCACTCCAAAATAAGTTATTTTGGCATAAAATACCATTATAAATTTATGTAAAAATTAGTAATTTTAGCATATAACACCATTATTAATTTATTGGTATCATAAAATATCAGTATCAATTTATGTCAAATAATAGACACTGAGCAAATGTTATTTTCCCTAACATATCAATTTGAATGTATTAATATAACTAATTTGGAAATTTCTTATTTTTTCTCATATGAAATTATTTATAATCCTAATAATATAATTGGTTTCATATGGGGGTAGAAATTATGTTTAATTAGCCCTAACTTTTAGAAAAACAAAAATGTAATTGTACAGTTTTTTAGGGGAATAGGGAGGGTGTCACACCTGGAAGTGAACTGGGTTTATTCCTGGTTCTGCATTTGAGGATCATCCCTGCTGGCAGAATCCAGACACCATATGGTATACTGGGGATTGAACCCAGATTAGTTGGCAGGATACAGACACCGTATGGTATAGTGAGGATTGAGCCCAGAGTAGTTGGCAGGATACAGATACCGTATGTATTCTGGCAGGATGCAGACACCATATACTGAGGGATTGAACCCAGATTAGTTGCATGCAAGGCAAATGCCCAGTGCTTTATTATTATTACAAACTTATATACAGAATAGAAACCCTGCTATTTTAATCACTGCCAATTGATATTCCAGAATATTTTTAATATTATTTCAAATTATCATATGAGAAAATGCCTGGCTGGATTTTCACCTTAAGCAATTGAGTAATTGACACAAAAATATGTTAAATATATATATATATATATATATATATATGTGTATGTGTGTGTGTGTGTGTGTGTGTGTGTGTCTCTCTCTCTCTCTCTCTCTCTCTCTATATATATATATATATATATATATATATATATATATATATATATATATATAGCATAGGCATCTATTTGCTCCAGGAACATAAAGAGCCTCAAACCATTATATTAGGTCATGGGAATCAACTAATATAATTGTTACCGGTATTTGGCATATCAAATAAAACAGGGCAGCTTGCCAGGCTTGCCATGCAGGTGGCATACCCTTGTAGTAACCTCTAAATATAGCATTTATAGATGAACCACGCTGCCACAAGCGGCCGTGCGAGACGGGCAATGACAGGCTGTTGCTAGGTGGAGTTCTGATGCGAGGGAAGTCTGGATGTGGAAAATGGCTGCCCGATGGAGTGGGGGGGGTCATCCGGCTTGTGGTGCAGCTCTGCTGGGCGGTGGGCCAGGGCTAGAACCCGCCATCCCTCCCTGGGCACCTCGTGAGCGACTGGGCACAGGGAGAGCAAGAAGCAGCTCTGCCCTATGTCTGTAAGTCTCTGGTTCAGCATACCTGGGCAGGATTGAAAAAAAAAAACTGCTGCAGGATGGAACTCGATGGAAACAGGCTGTGATAGGCTGTCGCTGGGTGGAGTTCTGACCAGAGAGAAGTCGGATGTGGCAAATGGCAGCCCGATGGAGTGGGGGGTCATCTGGCTTGTGGTACGGCTCTGCTGGGGTGGCACACACATATATCTGTTGCCTGCTAGAGCAAATCAATGAATGGGAAGACAAGTGATAAAAATGAAGTGATCTATATTCTATATATGTATATATATATGTATATGTATATATAAGTGGCATATTCCCTCTACTCAGACGCTCCAGACACACACACACACACACACACACACACACACACACACACACACACACACATATATATATATATATATATATAGAGAGAGAGAGAGAGAGAGAGATATATGAGGAATATATATATATGTAGAGAGTATATATATATATATATATATATTCCCTCTACTCAGAAGCCCCAGATACCCGACACACACACACACACACACACACACACATATACATATATATATATATATATATATATGGTTTGATCTTCTGAGTAGAGGAAAATGCCACTTTTTGAACTCCAGGCTTACTAGAATGAGTCATTTCTTTTTCTTCTGTGGACATCAAAATATATGCCAAATGCAATGTCATTAACTCTAGTTTTAGGGCTCTCCATTGGGACAATAAAGTGTGTAATCTCAACAAACCCCATCAAGTTTATGAGCACTACAGTTAAAGTTGTGTATCTGTGCCTAAGACTGCAGCCAAAGTCTATAAGCACTGCATTAAGTCCTGTGGCTATTCATGAGATCTGCAACCCAAGCATCTAGAACAACCAAATAAAAGCACAAGCACCACAATTAAAGTGTGTGAGCACTACATCAAGTGAGCAGCGCCAGAGCTGAGGACATGTGAAGTCAGTCATTGCAACAATAAAGGGAAAGGCCAGGGGAAATGCAGTTTTGGCCTTTGTATTGAGGTCCCATGATTTACAATACCGTTAAACACAAACTTTTGTATACAATCCACCAGTGTACCAAGGGCCTCTCTCTCTCTCCCCCCCACCCAATCTAGGACGCTTAGTTATAAACATTTTTAAGCATCTATATTTCCACAGATATACATGCTAAAGAAGTGATTCTCAAAACCACTATAAAATGCTATTATTAAAATGATAAAGATATAAATTGGTCAAATTATTAAGTTGTATATAATCACAATTTTGAAGAATATTATTTATATATGATTTATGTGCATTGTCTTTTTTTCATTAATGACAAATATGAATCGTTGATGACAGTCATGGAAGGGTAAGAGTGGCAACCTGGCATATCACAACTCCAGTCATAGAGTTAAATAGTGAAACCAGCATCATATAACTATGAAAACAGCACCGTTTCTTTCTCAACACATAACTGTGATGCTGGTTTGACTATTCACAATTTTTTCCATTTTCAGTCTTTTGCACAAGATGTAAAACTAAATTTTTATGAATAATAAATATCCCCAAAATTCACGGGAATCTTCAAGGCAGTTCAGTGCAGAAAATTTACACAGCTTTACAAAGCAGATCTGAAGATAGGATTGCCATTTTAATCTTTTAACAGTGTTACTGGTCTTTTTTTTTCTAGGATCTTTGATCACTACAGAATTATATGTGGTATATGTATATTTTTTTCTGAACTAGTGCAAATCCTTAGAGATATATTACTTTAATATATACTATAATTATTTCACATGGAAGATCAATAGTTTAAATGCATTACGGTTTAAAAATAATAGATGTCAATCTATATGTCAATCTCTAAACATGAAGCATGTTTGGCGTGTCTCTCTAAACATGAAGCTACTTTAAATAAGTACTTGTGATATGTGGAGAAAAATATAAAGTTCATAATCATTAAATCTGAAGGACATATGTGTTAATGAATTTTTAATTAGTCTATAAAGTAGTATATAATATCAGTGTATCACTGTATCACTGTCTTCCCTTTCATCATCAATATGCTCCAGCGGCACCAGTAACATCTCCATATGACCTGTCTCATGCATGTAGAGCCCAAGGGCACCTGTTTGCTCCATGAACATAAAGAGCCTCAAACCATTCCATAAGGTCATGGGAATGAGGTCTATAATTGTTACTGGTATTTGGCATATCAAATACGACCGGGGTAGTTTGCCAGGCTCTGCCGTGCGGGTAGCATACTCTTGTAGTCATCTAAAAAATCCAGCATTTATTGATGAACCCCGTGGCCGCTTGTGGCCGCATGAGCCAGGCTGTGATAGGCTGGTCTGCTGGGTGGAGTTCTGACAAGGAGGAAGTCTGGATGTGGAAAATGGAGGCACCTCATGGAGTGGTGGGTCATCTGGCTTGTTGTGAGGCTCTGCTGGGGTGGCAGGCCAGGGCTAGAACCTGCCATCCCTCCCGGCGCCTCATGAGCAGCTGGGCACAGGGAGAGCCAGTGGCAGCTCTGCCCCATGTCTGTGAGTACGTAATATACGTTATAGAATATTACATAGTTTAGCAATTTTTATTTTTTAAATATACCATGTTGTGAGTGTGGGGACTCATACTCACAACAGTGCTTGACAATTCACAGGGTTGTCAAGCATTCTTAGTTATCAGAAATTATCAGAAGTCCGGATTTGGTATCAGATGTGCTGGTTTGATCTCTGGCACCACGTGATCATTCTGAGCTCTCTTGGGAATAACTTCAGAGCTCTGCATGGGGAGTAGCTGTGACAACTGCCAGGTAATGATACTACTGGAGTGAAAGGTGGAAGGGGGTGGTGTTTGGGACATTGGTAGAAAGAACAGGCCAATCTGATGGTAGATGTAGTGTTGGAATGATATATGCATATATAAGTAGTCAATAATATTGCAAATCATGGTAACCATGTAAAGCTGCAAGGGAAAATAAAAGGTGTATCTAAATTTTAAAATTGAAAATTGTATTTTCAAAGCATCACATCTAAATTATTGATATTATGTAAAAAAGACAGTAAAGAAAAAAGGTACATTCTTCCAATTTTTTAGGCAAAGGAAAGTTAAAGTAGAAGGAGAATACCCACTGTTAATCTTTAATAATTACTTCCTATGTGTTCTCCAATTTTTAATACTTATCTCTAGTGAGGAAGCATTTCTATTTCCCCATAGTTGTTTTTACATACAATAATATAAAGCCAGGACTGGAAAATATCCTTTCTTTCTCATCACTTAAATCTTTTCCTGCAAACTTATTTATTTAAGGCCTAATGCTAGTTAAAGTAAAGAGAAATGATAATTTGAAACTTGTAAACAAATCCCTTGGAATTTTTACTATTCCAGTTTTTTTCAAATCAATGAATGAAAGCATAGAATGCAAAGTATGTAGAGATATGCTATACTCTAGTTTTAATTGGATTATAATTAATAAATAAGTGCCATCATTCTCTGATAGAGATAAACAGATATACCATATCATGCTAGAAATCAGTCACGTCTGGTAGGAAATATGTTGTCATTATATAATTGCTCTTACCTTTATAAACTAAGGTATGGTTTGCTCTTCAAGCCTTGCTCTCTTGAACATATCTCATCTGCATGCCTCTATGTATCTTTGCTTAGCTACTTTCCTCACTCTGGAGAAGCCCATGTTCTCTCCGTGTACACGTGTTTCCTCTCTTCCTCCCCCATCACTTCTTTCTGAGTAGTTTTACTCCATAAACATCATTTGGATTTAAAAAATTAAAATAAATGAAGCCGTGGGACAGGGGGCATACTTGTAAAATCTAAACTTAAAGCTAATTTAAAGTAATATATGATATATTTAAATAAATATATGATATATTTAAAGTAATATATGATAAAGTAATACATATTAAAATAATTAGTGTCAGTAGTTGTTTTATTGATGATGGAACTCTGCAGAAATACCAAAATTCAAGTATGTATTGATTCTTTATGACTCCTATATTGGATATTGGAGTCCTCACCACTATTGATGAAGTCTAAGTAGTCTCTGAAGTGTTACTTACAGAAATTTTCCCAACTGTTGGTTTACTGAGGTGATACAGAGTGACAAACTTTACTTTATAGGGGAGTTGATGGGGGGACCATTTGGGGCACCAATGCTCAGGAGTTTACTGCTGGCTCTGTATTCAGAAATGGTTCCTTGAGGTCCTTGGGCAAGCATATGGGTGCCTAGAATCAATCCCAACTCAGCCAAATGCAAGGCAGACACCCTATCTGCTATATTATCACTCTGTCGTAGTCTCTATATTTAAGATTAATTTTCAGTTCCACAAATCTGGACGTTAATCGGCATATATAGAAAGAAAAAATCCAATAACACTTAAAGAATGATATTTAGGTAATTATTTCAATTTTATTAATGTTGAAAGTAACCAGTTTTTGCTTTGCATATTTATTTTTATTTTAAGCTGTTGATCTCTCTTTGCTGATATTTCTTTTCCCTGCTTTTTAATATATATTTAAATTGCTTATTTATTTAGCTCTCCTAAAGTGAGGTCTTAAAGAACTTAGATTAGATTTCTCTTTAACTTTCTTATAAATGATTCAAATCTATATATAGTGTATTGTCTTTGACATACTTATTTATATATTTCACGGTCTTCTATTTTATAAAAAAGACATATATCATGGAAGTCATCATGTTTATATGACTGCCTGCAAATAAAATTATCACATTAAAAAAAGTCAAATCAGGGACAGAGACGTAAAGGCCCACTCTTGATGACATTTGCTGATATTCAGGTTTTATTTGTCCCCAAAGCTAGAATTTTTTAAGTGCTGGTGGTGATGGTAATAGAATATTAGAGAAGGTCAAGAAAGGAGGGGTAAAGCAAATGCCTGAACAATATGGGGCATGTGATTAAAACATTTAAGCACTAAATTGGAAGCTCTGTCCCTGATTAAATGGACACATTGTTTTAACTAGACATTGAGCACCATTAACAAATTGTGTAAAAGTTAATAAAGTACCTTAATGGCCAAGTATTTGTTTGCCTCTTCTATGGAGAGGCAGATGGGACAGACTAAAGTTGAAGTGACTGATTAACACTGGCGTGGGGAATCAGGTGAAGACAGCTCTACTTTTGTGCCGTCCTTTGTGATGGTTATTTTTCAGACTTGGATAGGCGTTTTAAAAGAAATGGGGTCGGGGTGGGGGGGGAACCTCACAAAATTTCTGATTCCTAATGTACTATTGGCATAGCTATGTCTTTTGAATCATTTTTAATATGTGTTCCCTAACAGATGATACCATTAGAAATGGTATCATCCCAGGAGCCAAGTTACTGTTTTGTTTACTATTACCAACTTTTGATTTCCAACATAATGGAGTCGTTTACTTGGTTAAAAGAGTTAGATTTCTATTGCCCAGATATCATTGAATGTTTTGTAACAGTGTCACACCAATATGTATATATCTCCTTAGATAGGTATGTATCTCCATAGATCTCTAGATTGATGTTCATATCCAATTTTTCTGTCAATAAAGAAAATTGCTAACAATTTGAATGTCAGTCTTTGTCAAATAAGTATAGAAATTGTCACCATCAATATACATGTGAACATTATTAACAGAATTACATGATAAATATAGTAAATATTTGTATACACATTTAATCCGAAGATTGACAGGCAGAATTTACCTATATTGAAGCTAACACATGGGGTAGTGTAGTTAAAATGGAAGTTGGACTGAGTTGTTTTCTATTAGATAACCTGAAATAAACTATATACAAAAAAAATTAGTAGACTTTTAAAAATGATTATGAAGTGAAAGGAGGGTCTTTAGTTAAAGTAGCTAAAGTAAACTATAAGATAATTTGGATAAAAAGTGCTATATATATATATATGCAAGTAGTGATATTTGCATATAAGCAATGTGCAAAGCACATAAAATAGTTAATATTTCTAGGAGTTTAAATAAGAAATGATAGGAAATAGAGCATTCACACATTTTTCTATAAATACTGAGTTTTTATAATTGCCATAACATTTTTATAAGCTTTTATTGTAAAGTTGCATGTACATTTTTTGAGACTTAAGAATTTAAAAAATGGGGGATGGAGAGATAGCACAGCAGGTAGGCGTTTGCCTTGCAAGTGACCTACCTGGATTTGATCCCCGGCATCCCATATGGTCCCCGAGCACCGCCAGGAGTAATTCCTGAGCACAGAGCCAGGAGTAACCCCTGAGCATTGCCGGGTGTGACCCAAAAAAGAAAAAAAATTGAAAATGGTTTGTGTCTATTGTGTCAAGAAATTCACAGGAAGAAAATTACCTTTGGTTTAATGTGTTGCCAGATGTGTTAATTGGTGATGGAGAGTGAGGAACATAGACTCCTAAAAAAGAGTGCTACCGCTTCTCCCTGAACCCACCTCAGCCACCCACACACTGAGCAATACCTGACCTAGACTAGTAAACCTAGCTGTGAGCAGCTACGTAGCACAGATGTCCATGTACTGCCAACCCAGGGAGGCAGCCATCACGTTGCTCATGGAGGCTGCTTGTGCCGCACAGTATGGGGCAGTGATCCCTGCCACTGTGTTTGTGGGGATTCGCGGACCCCTGCTGCAGTGAGAGATTGCTCTTTGCAGGAAAGTCAGTCTAATCTCTGAGCACGGACATTCTTGATCCATCCCATTTCTCTCATAGAAAAGAACTTGAGGAGGAGACCTTCATATCTTTCAAATATTTTTCTTTATTGAACTTAACATTCCTACATAAATGTGGAACAGAGAGAAGGGAAATAATGCATATTCAAAAAAAGAGAATAAAAGAGAACAAAGAAAAAAAGTTAGCAAAAAGACAAAAAGTTGATGTGTTCAAAGGAGAATAAGGACTTGAAGAGTAATTCCCAATGAGTGTCAGAAGGGGCTTCATGAAATATCCCCAAAAGTGTTTTTTTATTTTATTTTTTTCTTTTCTGGAGTTCTTTTTGTTGTTGTTGTTGTTGTTGTTGTTGTTGTTTGCTTTTTTGGGTCACATCCAGCAATGCTCAGGGGATACGTCCTGGCTCTCTGCTCAAGAGTTACTCCTGGCAGTGTAAGGGGACCATATGGGATGCCGGGGATAGAACCCGGTTCGGCCGCATGCAAGGCAAACACCCTACCCGCTGTAGTATTACTCCTGGCGGTGTAAGGGGGACCATATGGGGATGCCGGGGATAGAACCCGGGTCGGCCGCATGCAAGGCAAACACCCTACCCGCTGTAGTATCACTCTGGCCCCATTCTGTAACTCTTTGAATACACAAGAGTTAATCTGGACTTTGTCACAGGGAAAGCCTTGCACTGTTGCTGATCTTTTCATAATCTTATCCCTGGCACTATTTATGGTTTCTAAACACTTTTGATCCTTTTCACAGGGACCCACCCTTCTCCGTCTAATGTGTCTAACAGTTTCAGGATCTGCATGTGAAAAAAAAATGAGATCTCCATGCTTTGGATTACTTTTGGGCTAGGAAATCTCTTAAATTTTACTCTTTCCCTGTTATTGAGCACCCTACTTATCAGCCTGCAACAGATAGGCATGGCAGAAGATAGGCTGTTTTATTCTTTCTCTAGCTATTTTACTCTCTCTCTAAGGCAGTCTATTGTGTACCACCACTACTACCACTAAATGAAAACTCATTTTGCCTAAGGGATATGTTAGAATAGAAAACACATATATCAAAGCATATGCATCGCATTTTATGACAATATTTTTGTTACAAGAAATGGGGGTGAATTTTATGCTCTAGGATCACTCCTGGAGATGTTTGGACAACCTAAGTGGGGCCAGGATCCAACCCAGATTCACTGTATTCAAGCCAAGCACCCTAATCTCTATCCTATCTCCATAGCCCCAGAAGATACATTTTACACACAAAATCAGGTTCAAAAGTGTCCAGTGTACTTCACCTCACACTTTCTAATAATGGAGTATTAAAATATAAGGATTTAGATTTTTTACAAAAGATACTCTCAAAACAGAATGCATTCATTCCTCTTTTAAAAGTCAGATTACCAGGACTGGAGTGATAGTCCAGCGAGAGTAGGACATTTGACTTGTATGCAGCCGACCCAAGTTCAATTTCCCGGCATCCCATATAGTCCCCCAAGCACTTCTAGGAGTAATTCCTGAGTGCAGAGCCAGGAGTAACCCCTGAGTATTGCTTGGTGTGACCCAAAATATTTTTACAAAGTCAGATTACCAGGAGATGATTATGATTAGTGTACATAGGATTCAAAAAGTTTAAAAAGTATTGTATACTAAAATAACTTTGAATGAAAGAAAATTGTGCTAAAGCTGTTTAATGTATTGCTATGATAAACTATTAAAATCGTAAATACTTGCAATTATGGAAAATGTTAATGGCTCCAAAAGTATAATTATAGTATAAATATAGAAACACTGGAATAAATGAATATTATTTGTACCATTTGGTTTTAATGTGTGTTTGATCTAGTGAGGATAATTTAACACCACTGTAACTTACTTAGCAGTTCTTAGTGTGCCACAGGGAGCGTTATGCTTATGGTAGAATAATGGATATGTTTTAATGTGATAACAAAGCAATTATATCAAATATTTTTCATATTTTAATATTTGGACAGGCAAAAAAATCTTTAAAGAATCTTTTAAACCAGACGTTATATTTAATAAATGCACCATTTTATATACATACTTTATATAAATCAGCAGAATACATGTGAATTACTGATTATACATACATATATATATAATTAGGAGGCCTGCTTATTTTGTGTGATTTTTCATCTTTGTTATTTATTTCATAGCTAAACTGTCTACTTAAAGTTTAGGTCTATACAATGTAGTAGTTGACAACTGGCAGTTCAAAATTCTGCTTGTAAGTTCTGTGCTTCAGCTGTTTGGAGGAATGTCAATTATCAAATGATGAGGGATTTTTTTAGCAGTTGTGTATACTCAATCTCTGATAATAAAGTATTTAAATGAACTTCATTTAAGTGGGTAAAATATAAGAACTATATGTTGTCAAAATATAGGTAGAACTAAATATTGACAAGAATAAAATTGAGTTATTAATGACAAACATAGGTATCATTTGCGAAGTATCAGAAACTTCATATGTGCATATTTTTTTAGTAATTAATGAAGTCATTGAACTTGGAAATGATATACAGTGAGATAGGTTATATCTACATTATTTTTAGAAGTGTCTGGATTCAAATTCTTGTTTTCCTCACTGTTAATTTGCTTCCTATACCTTACATATACATACATATTTATAGTGAACAGTTGTCTAGATATTTACTGATATGAACATATTTATTTAAATAAATATAGTATTATTAACTTCATTTTAAAAAATTTGAAAAATAAGATTTCAGGAGCTCACTTTGCCTTTTAAAATTACATAAGTGCTAAACATTAGATTGTTTTATTTAGGCTAAAATAAGTTAAGTTTATGAAATCTATATAGATCTATAACCTTTATTATTTGATAATATAGATTTTTTTTGTTGTATTACAATACTTAAAGAAAGTATTTAAGCCTTTTAGGACTCTTCAGTTATCACAGCAGCCTGAGACACTGACTCCATCAAAGTCCTGGGTATGGTATTTAAACAATGGGAGTTTGGAGTCTTCCTTGATGTCTATAAGGCTTCTGAGGTGGGATGGGGGTGAAAATGGACAGTGTTGAAACTTGGTGCAGTGACTCGGGTAAGGGAAAAGGGGAAAGGGCAGGGCCAGGCAGTGTGGGATGCCTGCTGAGTGTCAGCTTAACAAGATCCTGAGTTTGGCAAAGATCATCCCTAGCTTGAAAATCAGAAAAGAAAGGTTTCATAAGGAAGACCTATTTTGTAAATCAGAAAATTCAGATTTTAGCAGCTTTGGTAAAAGAGGAATATATAGATAGTCAATTCACCTGACTGCCTCAGACCTTAGTCATGTAGAGTATTATTTATCCATTCATTCATTCATTCGTTCATTCATTCATTCATTCATTCATTCATTCATTCATTTATGGAAACACTCAGCAAGGCCCTTGGGTCATGTGTCCACACCTTAATCTCAGCCTGGAGGGAAAACTCAGGCACTTTGCTAAGTAAACCTTGCTGGGATTCCTTGCCCCCGGGAGGGAAATCCTTGTAAACCACTTAATTCTGGAATCATTCATTAGATTTCAATGGGAACAATTCACATTTCAGCTAAAAAGCCACCTTTATTTTATTTTTAAAATAAAATTTTATTTTTTATGAAAAAATATACCAGAGAGTCTGGCAAGCTACCCGTCATATTTGCCATGCCAAATACCAGCAACAATTATAGACCTCATGCCCATGACTTGATGGAATGGTTTGAGGCTCTTTAGGTTCCTGGAGTGAGCAGATGTCCTTGGCTATCTTGCATGTGACAGGACTTATTGAAATGTTTCTTATTGAGATGTTTCCCGCTCAAGCAAATCGATGATCTACGGGAAGACAGTGATACAGTGATTTTTAGGTCACATCCGGAGACCCTCAGGGGTTACTCCTGGCTCTTCACTCAGGAATTACTCCTGACGGTGCTCAGGGGACCACATGAGCTGTCTGGGATGGAACCTGGGTCACCTGCCTGCAAGGCAAATGCCCTACCCACTGTGTTATTGCTCAGGCCTTAAACCAGATGCCTACTTTGGAATTCAGTGGAAAAAATAAAAGGGAAGAAAACAAATGTGACTTTAAGAGGGAGCTGATATTATTAGGGATGTCTGCAAGAATATCAAAGGAGTGGACACGGAAAATCCAGGGGACAAGAAATTCCAACTGTGGGTGGGAAAATAGGTGAGAATGCTAACATCATGGGGTTCTTGCCAAAGAAGAAGGAATATGATCCTGCATTTCATCTGTTTGGAGAAGCAGCAACAGGAAGAGTATGTGATGTTTGGAGGATTAGGAACACCGAGAAAGCATTTTCCTTCAGTGCAGTGCCCAGAGGCAGCCTGTGACTGCTCAGAATTATGCCTAGCAAATCGGGCGTAATGAGTCTTATTTTATTTAAAAATCCAGTTTTCACTTCTGTTCATTGCTTTTATGTCTAAATTCATTTGTGTGTTTTCAACTGTTTGGCTTTCTTCATTTTTGGGGGTTTTACTCTGACTTTTCCTTTTTGAATTTTCTTCAACTTTCAGCTTCTCATAACTATTAGAACTATATGATAGGATCTTCCAGATATCTTTGAGGTTTATTTTAGAGTTGCTGTCCCCTTTTGATCTCCTGTTCCCTTGATGTCTCCAGGCCATGCATGTTATATGTGCTCTCATTTTCTTATATTAAACTTCCCTGTTTTAGAACATTGCATTATTTTACATTTCCATTAGGTGGCACTTTTTTCCCATTAGCTATCATAGAGTTTTGTATGATTTTGTATTTTTGCTGTTTACCAGCTTCTGTCAAATCTCAAGTGTTGAATCTGCAGTTGTGTCAAGAGCTTGGTGCAAAACAGCGTAGCTGCCATTGAGGACAAGTCGTGGCTGGGAGCTGGTATATATCTATGGCATTGTCAATATTCATTTTTTCTGGAAACCCAAAGCTGGGATCATATGAGCTCATTCTGCATTCTCAGTGCTCCTTCTGAGTGCTGACACACCCCTGCTCTGAAGGGTGGAGGAGCAGAGTAATTTTAGATAATTGCCTTTCTTGCCCTCATTGTTTAGGTTTGACCTGCATAGTGTACAGTAGTTTTTTGTTTTGTTTTGTTTCATTTTTTTAGGTGCTTATCCTGATGATCAATTTCTATATCACTTTGCTCTATGCTGGGCCACACATTGGCACAACTTGCCTGAAGTCTCCATATCCTACCCCAGACGTCCTCCTCCATAAGTCTCCCACCACACATCTCTCAAACGTCTGTGCAGTAAAGTTCAAGTTTAAACTTGATTGCAGTCTGCATTGATCTTTGACATAAAAAAAAGGTGCCTCGTCTCACTCAAAGCTGCAGGAGTCTCTAGGTCCTTATAGGTGACTAGTCATTCCGCTTTTGGAAAAGCAAGGTCTCTGTTATCACCGTCTTGGATCTGGAAGTTCTCAGGATGATGTGATGCTCATCCCAGTAATGTAGATCTGAAGTTTTTATGCTGGGATCACCAGGGCTACATCTACATTTTTATTTTTGGAGGGGTTGTGGATATGGGGCACCAGAGATAAATTCAGAGCTTGACATATGTTTGACATACACACTGGCACTTGAATTTTCAATGCTGGCCCTAGCATTTTCTATATGTCTAGGAGTTTAATGAAATGGGAGTATTAACAACTTCACTGTTAATTTAGCTATATGTAATGTATGTCTTCAGCATTCCAGAAACTGGATTAATTGATAAGATCATATGTTTATTCATAGACAATTCTATAGAAGTAAATAACTAATGAACTTGCAAAACTTTAAAGCTATTATACCAAAACTTAAAGTAAAAGTATAGGTTAACCTGATAAATTATATACAGTCTAAGTTATTTTTACTACTCAATAGTTGGGCAGATCTATTAAGGATCTATAAGAAAATTATGGAAAAGTGAGTGGCAGGCATTGGGTATGAGAGCTACTATTTGTCTCCATTGAGTTCTGGAAAGTCTGAAAGAGCAAGATTCACTTAAGTCAAAATTCATATCATGAGACAGGCTGGGAAGACAGCCACTCTTTCATGAATTAAAGTTTTAGACTCATATTTGAGTCAGGCTCTGTTTCACCCACAAATGCTAACTTAGGGTATATGGATTATAATTTATATATTTATGGGGCGGGGTGATAGCACAGCAGGTAGGGCATTTGCCTTGCATGCAGCCAATCCGGGTTCAATCCCTGGCATCCCATATGGTTCCCTAAGCACGGCCAGGATTAATTCCTGAGTGAAGAGCCAGGAGTAACCTCTTAGCATAGCCAGGTGTGAACCCCCCCCAAATGTATACATTTATTGTTAAGTTTTGCTATAAGAGCATAAATTTATCCCTGTTCATCATTTTATAAATACGATAAAATTTCCAACTTATGAGATCATTTCTCAATTCTTATTTTCTGGAATAGCTTTTTTCTGAACACGAAACTCATTTTAACAGTGAACCTGTATGAACCCTGTCTGTCAAAGAGCATAACAATCCTGAAATAAGTGAGATTATCCAGCTTTCCTTGTTAAAGAGCTTCAGAACACCATAATTTTAGCAACTGTATGAAAAATATACTGATCCTTGATGTTGGGGATGCCATTATAGAATGTCATTATAGGATGACATTATAAAATTTTACCTTTTATTACATTATCATGTTTATTCTCTTCAAAATTCCCCATGCATATAAACTTAAATGTACAAAGACACAGTTTATTGGGGCGGAGCAATAGCCCAATGGGTAGGGCGTTTGCCTTGCACGGCGGCCTGTGCCAGCTCAGGTTCGATCCCCGGCATCCCATATGGACCCCCAAGCACCGCCAGGAGTAATTCCTGAGTGCAGAGCCAGGAGTAACCCCTGAGCATCGCCGGGTGTGACCCAAAAAGCAAAAAAAAAAAAAAAAAAAAACCAAATACACAGTTTATTAACTTGTTATCTGGAGAAGTATGTTTCACACTTTATTTTATTTACTAAATGTTTTCTGAAGCAAAATTCTGATGCTCTGTACATTGATGTGAGACTAAACAAGCACACATTTCAATTTTCAGTTTTAATATTCAGAAAATTAAGTTCTGAGAGAAGAAATAATTTATTTTCCCAGTTTCTTAAGACCAGTTAAGGGGCTGAAGCAATAGCACAGCGGGGAGAGTGTTTGCTTTGCATGCAGCCTACCTGGGTTCTATCCCAGCATCCCATATGGTCCCCCAAGCACCACCAGGAGTAACCACTGAGCTTTTCTGGGTGTGACACAAAAAGCTAATAATAATAATAATAATAATAATAATAATATCTCCAAGCTATACAAAAATAAGTCATAATTAAATATATAATAATATATATTATTATTGCCTATAATCAATTGTGTGTTCATATACTTATAGTGAAATAATATCTCTAGATTTATTAAATTATGGTAGTTTATTATAAAACATTTCAAAATGGTTTTCAAAACATTTATTTACCATCAGCATTTCTAATTGAGGAAACCAGATCTCAAATATTTTCTAATTTATTTATAATAAAATATGATAAGGACCTTGAGCAGACAGCATTTTATTATTTATTTATAATAAGATCCAATAATTATCTTGAAAGGATTTTTTTTTGGGTCACACCCAGAAATGCTCAGGGGTTACTCCTGGCTCTACACTCAGGAATTACTCCTGGTGGTGCTCGGGGACCATATGGGATGCCGGGGATCAAACCCGGGCTGGCATGGCCTGCCACGCAATGCAAATGCCCTACCCGCTGGGCTATCGCTCTCTCGGCCCCTTGTAAGGATTTTTTAACAGTTGATTGCTAATTTGATTTATGAATTTCAGACTCTGTGAATATGTGGTTGTAACAATTCTTAAAAGCCTAGCAGAAATTTTAACCTAAATAACACTATTATAATTTGCTTAATGTTTATTCAACTTAATTTTGGTTTTCATACTAAAGAGTGCAGTTGCTTAACATTTTCCTCAGTTTTTAATAATTTATGATAATTTCAGTCCATAGTAGTTACCTTGGTGCTGTATCTCTGTATATTGTCTCGATGAATGATCTTGGCAGTTTCAGTAGGTTTTAGATGAGCTGAAAGCTCAAAGGTAAACCATAAGCTAAACATATGCAAGGCCCTGATTTCACTTTTTGTAAATCATGACACTCAGTCCTCGGTTCCTCCAAACAATGCTGGATGTAACCCTTACAATCCCTCAGCACTACTGTGTTTGTATTTGGGGAATCCTGAACTAATCTGACCAAGTACCACACATCTGGGCCAGGCAGACGTCTACTTAGAATGTGCCTGGGTCATTGAGACTGACCCTATTAAAAAGAAAAGTGGGGAGAGGTTGAGAATAATATACTTAATGGAAATTATCTTACAGAATTTTATATTGCACTATTTATATGTTTTTGGTAGATCAAATATATAGCTTAGTGAGAAATTGATCTTGCTTTTATAAAATCATGTACATCATGAGATAATAGCACTCCAGTCTATTTCAATTGGCAGATTGATTAAATTATTTTATTGCTATTTTTTGAAAACATATTTATACATATTAAAATGCAGTGCATATCTTTTATAATATTGCAAAAGAAAACACATACCCACCAAAATTAGAAAGAAATTAATGCCAAAGTTTATGAAAGCATTGTATTTTATATTGAAATCCTCACTTAAAGTGTAATAATGCTGGTAACATGAAATTTAGAGCTATGAGTTAAAATACAATTTAAAATAGGAGAGTAAACTTGAATGTAAAGTTTACATGATCTATTCTGTAATGGATGGCATTTATCTTTCAGATTACAGCAGATGTTCATGGCCTAAAATTTAGTTATAATGTTCTGATAAAAACACAGCGCTGATTGTCTTTATGTGTCCAGTTCAGTCGTGTTCATCAACAATAAGCTGTCCACTCAATAGTACTCATGAAAGTTTTCAAACTATTAGGACTATGATTCAGATTTGCTTTTCTCCAGTTAACTTTTTACTGTCTTAAAAATATTATAAGCAATCAACTCAAAATGATTTATTGTAATGTTTTTGTATTGAACTTTCAGACATCATCGCCTTGAGGCTCTTTTTTTTCCCCATGGGCTACATCTGAGGTGCCTCAGGATTTGCCCCTAACTCTACTCAGGGATCACTTCTGGACAGGCTCTGGGAACCTTATGTAATCCCAGAATTGAACCTGGGTCATTTAATCCTGTACTATCTCTCCTGCCAAGGCAATTTGCTTAAAGTGGTATAGAGGTTTATAAGCCCTTAATAAACTGAAGGAATACTTATGGAGTGTCCATTGATGGTGCAAGTGTTTGTTACCCTCACCAGCTGCTGTGAGCAGTCCTGTTTTGGGCAGGCCCATTGTACATTTTTCCTCCTGCAAATCCTGGGCTTTTCTGATTGTTAACAGGAAGTTAACAATCAGCCATCATGAAATTCTGCCCCCAGAACTTAGCCTCACTGGGAAGCTAAGATAATGGGGGCATAGCCTAGGACACATGGGCAGGCAGGGGTCTCTTAGATCCACATCTTCTGTAACTTTTTGAGGAAGAACCAGAAATCGTCTCTGCTGTTGAAAATGAGGGATCTGCTTGTCTGCAATGACTGACAAGGCCACTGAAAAGCGACTGACCAGCTCCAAAGAGGGATGTGGCTGTTCTCTGTTCTTGAGGTCCTGTGAAAGAGGGTTGAGGCCATCTCTAGATTATCTATAGCTCATATATGCCAAGAGCTCAATTTCCATTTAAAAGGGCCTGCAGGAAAGCCCTTTTCTTTAACTTCCCTGCATTCCTGCAACACAAAGGCCTGGTTTTCCTATAAGAACCCCACAAAAAGAGCCATAGTTAACTCAGTCCTGATGCAGGTGAGGCAGAAGAGGCAGCGGCGGCTCGCTCTGTGTTCGATCAGGGAGTCCCAGGTTCTTCAATATTTTCAAGAATGAAAATATTGAATAATAAAAAAGCTCAGACTCAGAATTAGAAAGTAGAAAAGTTTATTGGAAAGTAGAAGAGAAAGGAAAGGTACTCCCCTTGCGGGAGGAACTTAGTATAGGACTAAGTCCAAGTAAGGGATTTTGTGTAAGCCCTTTTAAAGGCTCTTTGCAGGAGTTATCAACAACAAATAGTATAGAGGATGCAAAGAAGTTACAGGTAAAGGCTCTTCCTGTAGCACTTTTAAATGGAAATTGGGATCTTTACATTTCTAAGATATGCATGCTACAGAAAATTACCAGTGTGCCTTCCTCTCCTTTTGCCTCAGGCTTTGTGGGCTTTCTGTGAGCCTAAGATTCAAGGGAGAATTTTACTGGCCTGCAAAGATCTGGGAATGTTAAGAAAGAACCTTGGGAATGAAGTATGACTTAGGGAGATGGGGGGGGGAGATGAAGCATCTGGCAAGAAGAAACTGGCTTCTTCTTCCATGGGCAAGGGGAAACTGAGGCTTCCTCCTTCAGTCCTATACTAAATTCTTCCTCTCTAGGGAAGTTCGTTTCTTTTCTCTTCTACTTTCCAATAAACTTTTCTACTACCACCTCTGAGTCTGAGCATCTTTATTATTCAATATTATTATTCTTGAAAATATTGAAGAACCTGGGAAATCGGAATGAATACCCAGACCCCCCGCCATTGCTGCTTCTGCCACACCTGCATCAGCAGCGTGATTATAAAAGGATAATGAAGAGTCTGGATAAGTGCAAGATTTTGTCCCAGGTTTCAATGTGTGACTTTCTAAGATGGTAAATTTCAGCCTGGCTGAGCATTGAAGTCATATATTTGATTTAATCTATTTAAGATTAGAAAAATGTTGAGGAATGAAAGGTTTAAAAGATTAGTCATGCTGAATCAAAAAGAAGGTTCAAAAGCGTAGGCTTTGTCTGTATAAGGAAAACATTAAAGATAATTTTGAGATGTGGCTAAGATAATAGAATAGAAGCCCTTGAAAGAAGATGAATGATTAATTATAATACTAAGAGTAGTTGATACTGTGCTTAGACTGGACGCTGATCTTAGAAACTTCAGTTTGGTGACTCTTACTTTGTTCAAGCTTCTATAGCAAAATGGCACAGTATGGGGAGAAGAGAAAAGAGAAATTTGTTTCTCATTGATCTGAGACACAGAAGCAGATGAGTTAGCAACAGGGTCATACTCTGGTGAGATTGCCCTTTGTGGTTCAAAACCAGTGAATCCTTGCTGTTTTTGTTTTTTTGGGTTTTTTTTCCCTTTAATAATAGAAGCCTCAAGGAAACTCTCCAGGTGTCCTTATCAGTTGAATGCCTTAGGATTTTACCTTCTGAACCAAATGCCCTCCAGATACTAAAGCCTAAAGCCATCTTGTAGGCCATTATGATTTAAACACTGAATTTGGGGGACTGAATACAAACATGTAGAATTGAGTGGTTGGTGACCCCCAACTCAACTACATGTTTCCATTTTACTGGCTGCAAGCAGACTATTTAAAATGTGCTGTTAGTCATCATTTTAAAAGGCTGTTTAAGGGATACTCTATAAGGACTTATTTAAATTTTATGCACAGTACCTGGTATCTTTTAATGCTCAATAAACGGATGGATGGATGGATGGATGGATGGATGGATGGATGGATGGATGGATG
Organism: Cryptotis parvus; assembly: GCA_021461705.1. NCBI lineage: Eukaryota > Metazoa > Chordata > Mammalia > Eulipotyphla > Soricidae > Cryptotis > Cryptotis parvus. The sequence continues at coordinate 230,325 of JAJIBD010025479.1, read as the reverse complement.
GATGGATGGATGGAGAGGTCAAGAGACTGAGAGATAGAGAGGTAGGTAGGTAGGTAGATAGGTAGATAGATTAGATAGATAGATAGATAGATAGATAGATAGATAGATAGATAGATAGATAGATAGATAGATAGATAGATAGATAGATAGATAGATAGATAGATAGATAGATAGATAGATAGATAGATAGATAGATAGATAGATAGATAGATAGACAGACAGACAGACTACAAACAAACAAGCAAACAAAGTCCCATCTCCTCAGAGCTCCACCCAGCAGAAGAGCTGATCACAGCCTGGCTCACACGGTGGCTTGGTTCATCAATAAATGCTCGAGTTTTGAGGTGACTACAATTATATACCTAATTCCCATGACCTGATGGGAATGGTTTGAGGCCTTTATGTTCCTGGAGCAGGCAGATGCCCTTGGGCTCTCTCGCATGTGACAGGACATATGGAGATGTTACTGGTGCCCGCTTGAGTAAATCGATGATCTACAGGGAAGTCATGTGATCAAGTGATCTTCATTTTAAGTGTTGTGAGAAGGTTGATTTTTTTATTCAAAATGGGAAGAAATATTTGGAAAGAGTATTTAAAAAAAGATGATTACAAAATTTAATATTGAAGGTTGAAGGAAATTGAGGCTGAGAGGTATTTTTGAGCATCCTTTGTTTGTTTCTTTTGTTTTTTTTAGGGTACACCTGATTGTGCTCAGGGCTTACTCCAGGCTCTTTGCAGGAGTATGATGATCAGGGATCATTCCCAATGATGCTTGGATGAATCATATCCTTGATGTAGGTGGCTTATGTGGGGCAGGAAGGGGTAAGAGATGGTCATTTTCTCCCTGGCCACCTCTGCCTCCCAGGACCCACTGGACAGGCTAGGGACTGATAAAGTCTGCAATGAGCCCCTGCACGGCCAGCGTGGATCTGCGCCCACCAGCCCCACTAGGTGGCCATCAAGCCACACCTGATATCCGCTTGATCTCTAGGCACGGGAGTTGATCCCCACCACCCAAGATTTCTCGGGAGCCACGGACTCAGGCTGGAGAGGAATTGCTCTTTCAGGGAAAGGAAAGTCAGTCCTAGGCCTTACCCAGGGTTTCTTCATGGTTCTTGTCTTCCTCGCAGAAAAAGAATTTTCAGGATTCAACGAGCAGTGAAGTAGAACAAATTTTATTAAGGAGGTTTCAGGACGGGAAGGAGGAGGGAAAGTGAGAGAGGGAGTACACATCTCAAGAGGGGAGATGCAGGCAACACGTGCTCAGGCACCACATGTGCTTGGCCACATGGGCTCAAGCAGCACATGGGCTCAGGCAGCATATGTGTTCTCCTTTGGGCAGTAAGGCTTCTATAGATTTCTTCCCAAGCTACTCCCATGTGGGGCTTCAACCTGGGTTAAAGTCCATTGCTAGGGCCATTGCAAAGAGGGATAGGTTTGGGAGTGGTCTGTTTGAAAATCTCCTTCTTGATCTCTGTTCCTGCTGCATCTTCCTGCAATGCAACCGGATTAAGTGCTGGGCAGTGACAGGTTGATAGCTTCCTCAAGGTCTATTGAGGGTTAATGGGGCTCATCAAGTCTTGGTTTCTGATTCTAAAAGTTGACTCTGGACGGCCTTAAGGTAAGAATTCACTGCCCTGTGGGCCCCTGTCTGCCTGCCTACACAATTTTGTATTATTAAAGCATGTCATACCCCCTTCACCCCCAACTGAGGTGTCCTCTTTCAGTTTTAGTGATGATTTGAAAGATGTATTTTATAAAATACACTTTTAAAAACCTCTCTATGTTTGACTTATATGAATATAAACATAGTTATAAATATCAGATATATGTACCCTGGGGTGAAAATAATGGTAATATTATATGTCTATATTTTACAGTGATGTCTAATTATTTGTTTATAGTGAAGGAATTCATTAGTCTTCATGATTTGTTCTTTTTTGTGAGTAGTCTTATGTGTATATATTCTGTGTTTTTTTAACTTATGCACATTGGATATTTTACTGTTACATTTCAGATCATTAGTAATCACTTTCTCAAAGCATTTAACTTTAATTATTCAGAACTGATATTTTCTGAACTTGATTTCCTATATGTCAACTGTCTGGATATACACCGGAGGCCGATTTGGTGGTGGTGTTTCTGTTCTCTAGCCTGTGTTCCATCTTTTGTGCTGTTTCTGTTTGGTCTGTTGGTTAATAGACACTCATGGTAAAGCAGGGAGTTTTATCACGCTATTGTTTGAACTTGTTTGTTTATTTTGGTGCCTCACCTGACAGTGCTCAGGACTTACTCCTGGATATGATCTCTGGGGACTCTATGGGGTGTCAGAGATATAGCCCATGTCTGTGCAAGGAAAATATCTTACCTGCTCAGATCCCCTTATAACTCATTTCACAGAAATCTTTGTGTTATGCTTTGAAGTGTCTGCTATTGTGCAGGCCATGACACATATTCTAAACTTCTAAAGAAGTTCCCCTTGGAACTTGGTGCAATCAATCTTACATAATGTGGCAATGAGGGGCTTTATTTGATTTGCTAACTATTAAGGTTAACTATTATCAATATTCAGCTAAATAACATGATGACCCTATAGCATACATGTCACCATTGTTTTCACACCTCTTCTTCACCTTCTTCCTTAGAATTCTTTTTGTCTTTTTCCTTTATTTTCTTTTTATTTATTAACTAAGGCAGTATTTTTACACCCAAGATCAATAGATCTATAATAAATTTCTTGACTGCCATTAATATGGAGCATCACTTAGAAGCTTTTTACTGGCATTGCATATGATATGAGCTTGTATCACTTATATCACTTGTCTTCCCATTATTCATCAATTTGCTTGAGTGGGCACCAGTAATGTCTCCATTTGTTGGGAATGAGGTCCACTATTGTTACTGTTTTTGGCATCACTTGTCTTCCTGTTGTTCATCAATTTGCTCAAGCAGGCACCAGTGATGTTTCCATTCATTGGGAATGAGGTCCATTATTGTTACTGTTCTTGGCATAGCTTGACAGGCGCTATGGCTCTGGGTTCATTCCAGGGGGCCCAGTCTTTAGCCTGAAACATATAAAGTCAGCTTTTGAAATACTATGTAATCATTGATAAATCATGGACTAATATAGCTTAAGGATTCTGACTTAGGTGGGCCTGCATTGGTGGCCCATGTGAATCAGGGAGGAGAGAGACGGTCACTTGCTTCTGATCTGCCTCCACCATCCCAAGACCCTTTGGGAAAGGTCAGCCATACCACGCCTTGCCTCTGTCTTTGCCTCTCAGAATAAGAATTTCAGGAGGAGACAAGCAGAGAAGCAAAGACAGATTTTATTTGGAAGCTTTTAGGAAGGGGAAGAAGAGAAAGTGAGAGACAGAGAGACAAAGAGACAGAGAGAACACATCTCAGTAGGTGAGATGTGCTCAGACACGTGGTCTTAGGCAGTACTTGGGCTCAGGCAGCACAGTCACACTCTTCCCTTTGTTCAAGGTGGCATTGATATGGTTTTACTCAAGCTGCCCTCATGGGGGCTTCTATATAGGTAAGATTCCATTGCTAAGGTGTTCCTTTCCTTTCCTCTGTTTCTGTAAGAGCTTCTCAGAGGGGCATCCAGCCTTCTCAGGGTCTGTTACTGGCACCCAGGATGATATTAACAGGCCTAGGCCTTAGTTCTTACAGCTGCTGGGCTATTGAATTTATATAATATTGAATTTATTTCTTCTCAGTAATTCCATTTTCTTTAACCCTTTCCGTCAATCTGGCTACACAGTTCAACAAAGAAAAATCAAAACTAGGATATAATTTTTCTTGAATAAATTATGTTCATACTGTTACAGCTTAGAAAATGATGGTATATATATAATATATATTTCAATGGATATTAAATAATTAGATATAATTTTACAACCATAAGATGATGGCAATGTTGAGAACTATATTGAATCACAATAAAATATTTCTAATCATAATATTGATATAAGAAATTTTATGAAGGCATCACACCGGGCAATGCTCAGGGGTTATTCTTGTCGCTTCATTCACTAATTACTCCTGGTGGTACTTGGACACCATATGGGATGCCAAGGATAAAACCCGGTCAGCCACATGCTAGCCAAACACTTTACCATTGTACTATAACTCCAGCCCCTAGAATCTTTTTACTTTCTCCAAATTTAAAATATTTTGGACAAACTGAAAGATGAAAGATGCTACTCATTTAAGTCTTAAAATAAATGTTAAAAATAAAAATTTCAAAACTTAAAAAGCACAAGGACCATAAATAATTCTTAATAGGTTAAGTCAAATAAAATATATGACTTTAAAATCACTTTTACCAAAATAAGACCAATAACTAGTGGATTCTGGTAGCTCTCCGGTTGCATACTTGGCAGAACTGAAGTAGGTGACGAAGACCTAATGATTCCATGGTGAGGTCTCAATCTTCATTGTTGGGGCCCACCAGAGGCGCATGTTGTGGTACTGGGTGACCAACAGGCCCCACTGGTGGTGCTGTGGCGAGGAATGAGTACCAGGGAGCAGCAAAGTCACGCCCTGTTACTTTGATCCTTGTCCCTGACTTGGGGAAGAAGTCTGGGGGAAAACTTTAACTTTTTTCAGCTTTAAAAATTTTAAATTCGCCAATTATATATTTAAAAGGATGAGTATAAGCATCTATATATTTATTCCTACTCATTTGCTGAGACAAAGGAAAAATGTACCGTTTAATTTAAATTAGAAGTTATGTTGTTTTTTGACTTAAGTCTTAGAAATTTTGTTTTCCTTTCCTTATTCCTAATTTTAATTATTTTACCTCACTTTATTTCTAGCCTCCTTAATTCAGACCTACCGGTGTACTTGGCATACCAATATAGTTGAAATGTTTTGGACATTTTGTCCAAACTTTTTGTTCTTTCTTAATAGAAATTTTAAATTAAATATGCTAAAAGCTATACTTTGGGTGAGATTGTACTTATAAAAGAGCATCTCAAGAGGAAATGGGAATTTTAAGTCTATAGAATTCATAATGCTAACAATTATTTTAATCTATTTGTTTCTGTATTACATCTTTAAAATTAAATTGTTAAAATATATTTTTAAATGCAGAAATCTTATTTTTCTTTATTTTTATAGGACTTTGGAGATGATGGGTCCTTATACATTACTAAAGTTACCACAACTCACATGGGCAATTATACCTGCTATGCAGATGGCTATGAGCACGTTTATCAGACTCACATCTTCCAAGTGAATGGTAAGAAAGATATCATCTGGCAATAAGTGCTTTTTTCACTATCACCGTCAAATAAGGCAGTGAGGCTTGAAATTGGCTTCTTTCTTTTTTTTTTTTTAGTTTTGGGACTTACTATTATGTAAAACTTCTTATGTATACATATATAATATACATATATAATATTGTTAAAACTTATGTATAATATATGGTATATAATATATACATACATGCATATATATGCATGATTGGCCAAGTATGATTCCATCCCCAGCACCCTATGTTCACCATCTGTCACATAACCAGGAGTGACTCCTGACTGCAGAGCCAAGAGTGAGCCTGAACTGGTAAATGTGGCACCAAACAAAACAAAAATAGTGTCCAAGTGATAAACAATGTAAGTTTGTTTTGCTTTCTCATCATACAATATACTAAGTAATGCCCTAATTCAAATATTAAAACATTTTAATTAAATTTTATTTTTAGCTTTAGAATATAAATGCTTAAGCACATATCTGCATTTTAGAAAGAGTAAAAAGATGCACATTTATGAAGATAGGGAGCTTGTCAAGTCGTAGAGCTGAAGTGTGACTTGTCCTGCTTATAGTAACTGGGAATCCTGTAATCTTCTAGCAGTATGTGGGGACCACCAGAGCCACTCCTTGCTGTGCTCAGTGTTCTCATGAATTATAGCAGCATGCTCGAGGGGTCCAGCAGGTTCTCGGGATGAAGCTGAAAAAGGGTGCCTGAGAATACTAACCTGTCGGGGAGCCGCTGGGGTCTGCAACAGTATCAGGACACAAGTTCTCTTCCACCTCCAAGGCCGCCAGGGGACAGATGAAAGCTCAGGAATCCAGCACAGTTCCAGAAAAGGCCTTTAATAGTACAAAATTTCTACCAGTGCAATCCAGTTTAATGAAAGAACTCTAGCTCTGGTCAGAACTTAGACTATATCGAGAGCCCAAGTCTCCCACCAAAGAGGATCCCGCCAGAGAGGAGTCCCACCAAAGAGAGAATCTCACCAAAGAGAGTCCTACCAAAGAGGAGACGTATCCCCAAAAAAAAAAAAAAAAGGCGGAGGCAAGTGCCTCAAGTCAGTCCCTTTATATACACCAAAGTAATTCTAACTGTTGACTGGGAGGGTCCTGTCAATGAAGAACCCTAAACAGCTTCTAGATAGTAGAAGAGTGTAGAAGGGTGGTGCCATACCCTATTATAGGTATAAATAAAGGATTAATCTATTTTTCTGAGATTATCTCTTATGTGAAACACTGGAGAGAGGGGCTGGTATAAAGTAATACATCTTAATTTTATGGGTTTCATTTAATCTAGATGGTATCCTCAATGTCCTTCTTATTTATTATCTGCACCAGGGTGATTCTGAGTATCTTGATCTCTGTATACTGAAAGGGTCACACTCGCTTGTGTGAGGGCAAACTAATATGATCCTTCCTCTAATCTTAAATGATAGTCTCAAGTAGCCAGGGTGGTAGTCTCCTGGTTAATTCTAACTCTCCCATGCTGGGTGCAGTGGGTATAAAGAGGAGTTTTGCCCAATCTAGATAACATAGAAGTCTTAGTAGATGTATAATAATAAGTCAGAAGATACACATTCAGAGTCAAAGTGACTTTTGTAACTGCCACACCCTCTATCAGTTTTTACATAGAAGAGAGATCTCATTAGTCTGAAACTTTTCCTAAGAACATGTAAATAGATTAAGCTGTGAGTGGATAAAACAGCAAAGCTCCCAAAAGCTAAGACTGTCATCCAACACTAACCTCTATGCTGTCTCTCTGATTGCAGGCCTTTTTGAAATAGACATTTCTTTTGGTGTGAGATGCTATCTCATTGTTATTTTCACTTGCAGTTTCCTGATAAAAAGTGATAATGAGCATTTTTTTTCAGTGTCTATTGACTATTTGTACTCTTCATTAAAGTGGTTGCCTCATTTTCCACTTTTTTGGTGGGATTTGTAAGAGCTTTATAAATTGGATTTTAGCCATTTATCAAATTATGATATGCAAATATTTTCTACCATTCAGGGTGCATATTTTTTAACTAATGACTTTTCTTTTGCTATGGAAAGTGTTTCTTATTTTATGGGATTTTTAATGTAATTTTGTTTCTGTGTGAAGAAGTTGACTCAGGAAAATTACTGCTAAAGCCAAAAGTGTGGAGTATTTTTTTGGTGATATTATCTGTTATGTATTTTATGGATTTGAGCTAAGAAGCTAAGTCTTTTAAGTCACAAAGTGTCTAAGTCACAATATTCACTCTGAGTAAATATTGTGTATAGTGTGAGATACTGTTTTAGTTATTTTATTTTGCCTGCGGCTAATGAACTTTGACATCAATTTTTGAAGGGCTTTCTTTCTTCTATTATATGCTTTTCACCTCTGACGTAAGTTTGCACTCCATGCAAGCAAGGATTTATTACTTCGTGTTCTATTTTTTGGCCTCAGTACTTTTAGTTCAGTACCATACTGCTTTGATTGTTGTGGCTTTGTACTATAAAGTTCAGGAATGTGATACCACTCATAATTTTCTCAAGATTTTTTTGGAGGGATTGTGCTGTGCACACTTGACTGACTGCTCTTAGAGCCTTCTGTGGACTTTGCACACAAGGGTCACTCCTGGAGGGACTATGGGGATAATATATGGTTCTGGGATGGACTCTGGGTGAACTGAATGAAAGACCCTCAAATCTGGTCACTATCATTATCACTATCACTATCACTATCCTCCGTTCATCATCTATTTGCTAGAGCAGGTACCAGTAATATCTCCATATGTCCTATCTCATGCTAATAGAACCCAAAGGCATCTGCTTGCACCAGGAACATAAAGAGCCTCAAACAATTATATTAGGTCATGGAATGACCTAATATAAATGTTACTGGTATTTGGCATATCAAATACAACATGGGCAGCTTGCCAGGTTTGCCGTGTGGGTGGTATACTCTTGTAGTCACCTCTAAATAAAGCATTTATTGATGAACCGCTAGTGGCCAAGTGAGCCGGGCTGTGATAGTCTGGTCTGCTGGGCGGAGTTGTGACAAGAGGAAAGTCCGGATGTGGAAAATGGTGGCCCCCATGGAGTAGGAGTTGGTCATCTGGCTTGTTGTGAGGCTCTGCTGGGGTGGCAAGCCAGGGCTAGAACCCATGTCTCCCGGGTGCCTCATGAGGGGCTGCGCACGGGGAGAGCAAGAAGCAGCTCTGCCCCATGTCTGAGAGACTCTGGTTCAGCATATCTGGGCCGTACTGGAAAAAAAAAAACAAACAACTGCTGCAGGGTGTGTGTGGATGATCTGGGCTGTGATAGTCTGGTCTGCTGGGTGGAGTTGTGATGAGAGGGAAGTCTGGATGTGGAAAATGGCAGCCACCATGGAGTAGGGGGGTCGGACTTCCCCCTCCCCGTTAGTACTCATCAATACACTGGCTCGGCTCTTCACACACTACCTGTCTGAATGCAAGGTGCCCTCCCAATGAAAACCAGCAGGACAGTTCTACTATTCAAGAAGGGAGACATGCACGACATTGGCAACTATCGCCCCATCTGCCAGTTGTCTGTCATCTACAAGCTGTTCATTCGAGTTATCCTGAACAGGATTGGCAGAACATTAGATGAAGGACAACCATGCGAGCAAGGTGGCTTCCGAAAAGGATTCAGCACAATCTACCATATCCACATGGTAACCAAGCTCATTGAGGTTTGTAGGGAGTACAAGATGCCGCTCTGTCTCATGTTCATTGATTTAAAGAAAGCCTTTGATTCTGTTGAGACCGAAGCAGTTATCGAAGCCCTATCCAAACGGGGGTGTTCAAACCAAATACATCAAGATCCTTCATGAGCTCTCTTACAGATTCACCACCAGGATCTCACCATTCTACAAGGAAGTGATCATTGATGTCAAAAGAGGGTTCAGCAGGGTGATACCATTTCACCAAAACTCTTCAGCGCCACCCTTGAGAATATCGCAACAATTAGAATGGGAAGGAATGGGAGTGAAGATAGATGGTCGGCAACTACACCACCTCTTCTTCGCTGATGACACCATTCTAATAACACCAAACATTAGCCAAGCGGCACAAATGCTGGCTGACTTTGACCGAGAATGTGGAAAGATATGTCTACAGCTGAATCTCAACAAAACTATGTTCATGAAAAATGAATTAGCTCCAGAGGCCCCATTCACTCTCAATGGAACAAACATCTGTGAATGCAGCAGTTATGTATATCTAGGTCAAGAAGTCAACGTGATGAACAACCTAAAACCTGAGCTGCACAGGAGGAAGAGAGCAGCATGGATTGCCTTCAAAAGCATCAAAGAAATAGCAAAAAAAGACAAAGAACCTCCAGCTCCGGGCACATCTCTTCAACTCCACTATTTTACCTGTATTGACATATGCCTCAGAGATCTGGGCCCTCGAAAGCAGGATGAGAATGCTATTTGGGTCTCCCAAAGAGGAATCGAAAGAGCTATGCTTAGAATATCACACCTCACTCAAGTGAGAGAAGGATTCCGGAGTTCTGACTTGTGCCACTGTTCCAGAGTCAGGGATGCTGTCTCATTTGCCAAGGCATCGAAAATAAGATGGGCTGGACATTTAATGCGATTTGGAGATGACCGCTGGACTAGAGCTGTTACCGACTGGATCTCATGCGACGTCAAAAGATCACTTGGCTGCCCACCTACAAGATGGTCAGACTTCTTCATCAAGACCCTGAAAGAACGGTTTGAGGCTCTTCGTATTCTTGAAACAACCAGATGCCATTGGGCTACACTGGACGTGTTAGGGTCAAAATGGGAATGTTACTGGTTCCCGCTCAAGGAAATTGATGAACAATTTCTAATGACCTAGTGATTGAGGAATATCATTGTTCTAAACACTTATTATTAGTTTGCTCTATTTTCTTCAAAAAGAACAACTTGAATTTGGATTAGAATTTTTATACATCAATATAATGTATGTGGTTAGTTGCTCATTTTAAGTAAATCAATTTTCTATCTCCAGACAAGAACATTTTAGTTACAAAAAAGGCATTTGAAGAAACCCTTTTAATTTTTTTTAGAAGGGGCACCAGAGCAATAGCACAGCGGGTAGGGCATTTGCTTTGCATGTGGCTGACCTGTATTCCATCCCTGGCATCCCATATGGTCCCTTGAGCACTGCCAGGAGTAATTCATGGTTGAAGAGCCAGGATTGAAGAGACAGGAGTAACCCCCTGAGCATTCCCAAGTGTGACCCAAAAAAGCAAAAAAAAAAAAATTTTTTTTTGAAGAGCTTGAGAAAAACTGGGAATAGATCATTATTGAAGGTTTGGCAGAGTTACTTAGTCAAATAAATACTTTTATTTTGTTTGGTAGGAGATATTTTAATGCTACTTCAGTTTATTTGATTAAAATTTCTTGTTCATTTTTTAAATATTTTATTATACCACCGTGAGATATACAATTACAACATTATTCGGAGGTTTGGAGGTTTCAGGTCACATAGTGTTCCAGCACCTGCCCTCCACCAGTGCCCATTTCCCATCACCAATGTTCTTGTTCATTTTTTAAAAATTCATTTTGATAAAATATTTGCAATATGTATGATTCTAAATTTTTGTCACTGTATACATAGTTCCTAAAGATGCTGATCAACTTGTTGTTATTGTTTGATCTTTCCCCCACCCTGTGACAATCCTACATTGCTGTAGGTTTCTTAGTAAGTTTAGGTCTAAGTTTTCTGTGTCTTACATATATTGTGATAAGTCATATTTTTATTCTAATTTGATTTTACATGTTGAATTTTTTTTTTTAAATCACTTCATCACTTGATCACTCGATCACTTGACTTCCTGTATATCATCAATTTACTCGAGTGGGCACCAAAAACATCTCAATATGTCCTATCACATGCAAGATAGCTCAAGAGCATCTGCCCACTCCAGGAACATATAGAGCCTCAAACCATTCCATCAAGTCATGGGAATGAGGTCTATAATTTATACTGGTATTTGGCATGTCAAATACAACACGAGTAGGTTGCCAGGCTTTGCTGTTTTTAAACTGTATTTTTATTTTTGTTTGGGATCACATCTGGGAGTGCTCAGGGCTTATTTCTGGTTCTACAATCAGGGATCCCTTGCAGCCATGCTCAGGGCACGACATGCATGCTGGAGATTGAACCAGATCAGCTGCATGCAAAATCAAGATCTTGATCTCTATTTTATCTCTGCAGCCCTTCTGTATTCTCTTTGAACCTCTCCAGCCCTCCAAAATTTTTATTTACATATTATGCTTGATTTATTTGTTGTCCCAATAGTTTTTCAACAGCATTCTATTTAATATGAAAATATTTGCTTTTTTTGTTAAAGTCATTATTTATAGTTTTACACCACTGCGATCTGAAAGTATACTTGATCTGCATTCCTCATGATTTTACTGAACCATCTTATCAAAGTGGCCTATGCATTACCTAAAGGTAATAATGTTCAGCTTTATTTCATCCTATATAAATTACAAAGATAGAGAAAGTTTGGTGGTTTGTAGATCAGTGAGTGGCCTGTATTCTACTTGCATCAGAATCGCATAGAAAAATGATAGGGGAAAATAGAGATAAGGGAAATGATAGGGGAAACAGAACCTGGGTTTCACAAACACTCTCAAAGTTTCATTGCAAATCTTTCCTGACAGCCTAACCCTGTAACTTTGATGCCTGGTAAAGAATAAAAATCCTCCTAAGTGGCTGTTCTTCAGATTTTCTGTCCTTTATTTATGTCTGATTTAGGTTTCTCACATAAAGTAATTATTTGCTAGTTTCTGGCAGCTAACGCAGTCTTAGAGGTCAAAATGTTGAGTCCAAATGCACTGAGAGTTTGCAAGTGTTGCCCATAGTACTTATAAGCATAGATGCACAACTTCAATGAAATGTGGCTTCCCTGTTCCAGCCTTTCCTGTGAATGAACTTCTGTCTCTTTAACTTCAGGTTTTTCTGAAGATGCAATATAGGACTAGAAGATAATGAGATTCAGAAAGAGCCCTCATTTTTCTCACCAGTAGTCTTAGCATTTTTAAATAATTAAGACAAATTCAATATTAGTAGTTATTGTCTAAGCTGAACTGTAATTCTTGGCTTCATTTCAGAACCAAGATCCCTGAATATGGAAAACCTTTTGTTTATGTATTTATATGTATTAACAGGATCTGAAAGTAGTATTGATGGTTAATATTGGTTGAGAGACAGAGAGAGACAAAGAGAGAAGAGAGGGAGAGAGCTGTGTTATAGCTGGAGAGTGATATGAAGAGTAAGGAAAGGATGCAATTGATAACATTGCTTATGTGATCTTACATGCTGATATGAATTATCAAGCTGAGATGGAAGACAAACTAAAGGAAAAAGGTGAAATGACTGTAGTCCAAGTTCTTAAAACAGTGATGCAAACTAGTATCCAAAAGGTCATTGGAGATGAATAGTTAACTTGTTGAAATGAAATTAGGAACACTGGGAACAGATACTCTGGGATGAATTGAGGAAATCCTCTTTTCATTGCTGGAATTTGTTTAGAGAAATAGGGGATACCATTTTTTTTTGTATTTTGAGAGGAAGAAAATAATTATAGAAAAATAAAGTAATAGAAGTAACAATGACAGTCCATTGAATAGATCTTTGCATGCTTTGCGGTACTAAATATTCTTATATGTCCCTGAGAGGACATATACCCTGAGGGTCCCTCAAACCCTGAACGAACGGTTTGAGGCTGTTCGCATTCATAGAGCATGCAGATGCCATTGGGCTACACTGACACGTATAGGGTCAAATGGAAACGTTACTGGTACTCCTTCGAGCAATCCGATGAATAATGGGATGTCAAGTGATCAAGTGATATGTCCATGAGATTATAGTTGCCAATAAGTTAGCAATCAGGAAAAATTGCATTTGGATTTATGAAGCATTTTTAACGTTTTCAGTGCATAAGTAAGAGAGAGATAAGTATGAAATATTTAAGCAAGTTTACAGGAGAGAACTACAGTGATAATATGAAGTAAACATCAGTTAAAGAAAAAAACAAGGCCATGTAGAAATCTTAACTTTGTTTCCAGATGCCCAAATAGCACTATATGGTATACTACAGAGAGAGAAATTAATATCTTTGTCTGGAATATTTAAGGCATCTGAAATTTATGTTTAAAAGAAATACTTTAAATTGAGTAATCTACCAAAGTGGATATCTGGACCATTTATATTTGAAAGGTTTTAAGTAGGACCCCAGTTCCCAGTATAACTTGTCATTTCTGTCCTTAATGGTAAAGGAAGAATGAGGTATAGATTAGCATTAATTCCGTAAATTCAATTATAATGAATCCTTCACTTATTTTACAGTGTTTTTATTTATGAAGTAAATGCAATGGAAGGAAGAGTTTGAATATTTATACCTAAATGAACAAGACAAAAAAGTAAAGTAAATAGTGTATATATATATATATATAAATATATATATATATATTCATAAGAAAAGGCCTTATGCTATTAGCAATGGGACCAAATAAGGTTTAAATAAGATTGACTCTTATAAACTTTGATATACACCCAGATGAGCTGATTTAATATATCCCCTCCATAATATCATTAATATCTAATGGTTCCACTATATCCCTTAACACATAGTTTTCATTTACAATGTTTTCTACGTTGAAATGGAAATGGTACTCATAATCATTTTTCAAAAATTAAAAAGGAAAAGAAGAGAAAGAATTATAGCAGAGGGAACTTTAAAGAACATTAAAATGTACTTTACTAGAAATACCAACAATAACTTTCATTACTCCATCCAGCAGACCAGCCTATCACAGCTCGTCTGAGGTCCACCCACCAGAAAATCTTATCTTTTCCTATTCATCAATAAATGAGAGAGATGAGATATGACTACAAGAGTATCCCACCAGCACGGCAGAACCTGGCAAGCTACCGTGTCATATTTGATATGCCAGATACCAGTAATAAATTATAGACCTCATTCCCATGACCTGATGGAATGGTTTGAGGCTCTTTATGTTCATGGAGCTAACAGATGCCCTTGGGCTACACTAGCATGTTACAGGATGTATGGAGATGTTACTGGTGCCCACTAGAGCAAATTGATGAACGGGAAGACAAGTGATACAAGTGATATAATATAATATGGTATATAATTATATACATATGTATGTATATAATATATATATATATATATAATCATGAATCAATCAAACCTGGGAGGTGCTCAGGCCTGACTCCTTACTTTGTGCTCAGAGGTCACTCCTGGTGTAGCACTAGTAGTTCCAGGGATCAAACATGACCCTAAACAAACAAAAAAAAAATATATTTTTCACTGTCCCTTTGGCTGTGTGCTATTTTATATTTAGCATAATTTAAAATGCATTTTGCTTTAAATAAGTATAGTAAACTTGAGATTATTTTGAATGTTATTATACGTGAATAATCAAAGGACAGTTTGAAATGAACCATGACATTTAGAAAAATGCATGAAAATGTAAGAAAATGCAAGTATGCTAACCAGTAGCACATTCATGAATCCAATAAATCTTTATAACTACTTTAGCTCATTTTTATACTCCAGTCACTTTGTAGAGAAGCTTAAGATCTTTACAGAAACAGAGCTTGCAGAGAGCTTAAAATATTTATTTTAACTATTTGTCAATTAGTAATAAAAATAAAATATTTCATTGATTGCTATAAAAACACTGAAAATATCATGTTATTATTGGAATTAGTTAGAGTGTTTGTGAAGTGCAAAGACTATTTAAATATCTCTTGGTGCAAGTCAAATAAAATCCTATCAATATCTCTGCTTCTTTTTAAACAATACAAAATTAGATTATTGAAATATGTGAATTCTTCTCTGTACTTATCAGTAGAAACACTTGGTATAAATCAAAGGAATCTGATTCTATCAGTGGAATTCATTTCATCCTTTTTCTTTTTACATAAAGCCAATTGTCTTTAGATCATCAGTTTATGATACAGGATGTGTGAACTTTTAAGGGATTCAATGTTTACTCTGCCCTCTGGGCCAAAAGCTTGTCCAATAGACACATGTTCATGTGTTGTTTTTCTCTTTCATATTGCTTCAGCCCTCATATATAGTATCAAATGAACATTTTCCCCTTCTCATGTCAGATCTTCCGCAAAAGATTTCTGATTTCATTGGATGCCTATATAGTATGTCACGATGTTTCTTCTTCAAAGTTTGGAAGCATCTGAAAAAAAAAAACAAAGAGCTAGACATGGAGATATCAAAGCCGTTTCTCCTTTAATATGAAGCTCTTCAGAGAAAGTGGTTAAGACAGGGACAGTGGGTTACTTCTTACACTACAGAATTTAACTTCATTCAACTAACTTCCCATGTCGCTATTTTGCAAGTGAGAATAAAGCTTTCCTGCAAACAGTGAAATGAGAGTCCTAATTCCTGCCACTCTCTCCCTCCTTATAATCAGCTCAGAAAGGATGAAAGAATCAGGGAGACAGAGACCCAGAGATAGAGACAGACACAAACATAGGGACACGGAGAGACAGGAAGACTCTCCTGAAGGGTCACTAAGACCAAATGATCCAATTTGTGGTACTGGACAGATAGCAGAAGTTGCTTACTTTAAACCCAATTCTCAGGTCACACCCACACCTATTGAGTGGAGGCCATGAGATGGGATCTGTTTTAATAAACCCTAGTGCGTTCACACAACAAAACTGGAGAACTGTTGCTCTAGTCATTTTATTCTCCAGAAAAAAAATAGAAAATGGAGTATATTCCTTCCCTCCCCCACTCATCTTCAATTCTATTATCTTAATTCCTACTTGGAATTAAGTGTAGAATCTAAGGGTGATACCAGTCAGGTTAGATCTCAGCGTTCCCATTTCGGAGACTGCTCGGATTGATTGCTCACTCCCCAATACACTCAGGCCTTTTACATTCTCATGGATGTGCCCTGATAACTTGCTACGACAGCCTCTGCCACTCATCCTAAGGCTCTGTATGATGCATAAGCTTTGTCAGTTGAATGAAAGTCAGCCCAGATGTGCCAGGGAATTTAATGCTCCCAGGGTGATTCATCAATGGACTAAGGACTTGGGTGTATGTTGTCAACACAGCTTCCACTCATGGTGTGAAGATTCTGAGGGGCCATTTTACGTGATTCTTCAGAGCAGCCACACCAACGGCAGCAGAGTTTTGGCTAGGGTGATAACATGCTGATGGATGCACCCCTGACCTCTGTGTCCCTCCTTTCCTCCCTTCCCTCCTCTTTTCCTCTGTTTTCCCTTTTCGCCATAATGTGACCCCAACCTAATGACTTTTGCCCTAGACCTAGCATCATTTCCTCCTCTTGTTCCCTGATATTAGGGTCAGAAGGTCTTCATATCGCCCTTTCCCCAGTGTAGTCACCAATTGTAATAGCTGCTATGATGGTGACCACGTACTTTCCCCCCTCGCATCTTGAGTGCAGCGAATACAGACACCAGTGTTTAGATTGAGGGCATGTGTTTTTCAGGCAAGTCAGACTATAAGACACAGAGAATTCCCTTTGATTCTGTCTGTGCTTTAGACAGTAGGGAGACCCACCGTTGCTTATCGGGCCACGTTTATGACCTAAACTCTCTCTCAGAAGTCTTTGAAATATGATGGAACAGTGTAATAATTCGTTAAATCTGAACTTGAAAATTCTCCTTCTGTTATTTTCCATGCTAAATTATGTCCAGTTACACTGTTCAGCAGAGTTCTCGGGGTTCTGCAACTTAATTAAATCATAACATCAAGATAATCCATTATGCAAGAGGATAGAAATACCCAAACTTTAATATGCAACCCAATTATCAAATTCCCTGAGAGAAATAAGCCTTCAGAGATTAAAGCTCCAAAGAAATTAGTCCAAAGTAATTACTATCCAAAAATTAAATTCCTCAGCCCCTATGACACAGTCTAACTATATAGTTCAAAAGTTTAAATTACACGTGAAGTCCAAACCATTCAGTTCCTTCCAAATTTCTTTCATAAGAGAAATCCTTGAAAAGATTGCAGTATCTAGAGAACCTATGACATTTAGTCCTTAAGCTAATTCTATCTAGCTTGAAGTATACCATTGTGTAATTTGATACAGATTCTCAAATCATTCTTTTATTCATTATTTTCTTAACATTCTACCTTTTGTTGGGTTGAGTTATTTTGAGAATTCTATTTTATCTTTACTGTTAGTATAACACTTGTATAATTCTTAGTTATAATTGTAAGCTACTTTTCTTCCATGTAATTTAACTTCTTATCAGCTTTTTTAACTATTTACCACTTAACATGTAAAGTAAGAACATTAAAACACATATTTTAGCATCTTACCTTTCATGCATTTTTTGTAACACCAAAGCTTTTTGTGTCTATATGTTTTATGAACTTCATGAAGTATTACTTATTTTTTTCTTTAATAGTTAAATATATTTCCATGATAAAAGAGAACACAGTTTTACTTTGCATTTATATTCTTCTTCATTCTTTCCTGTGAATCCATAATTCTTAAGTTTTCTATTTCCTAATAAAGATTTTCATGTTTTAGGTTATAGTACTTGAAAAGTATTTTTTCTTTTCCTTCTTCTAAGAAGTTTCCATTGTTTGTTAATTTAGATTTAAATTTAAATTAATGTAGCATTTTTCTTGGTAGTTTTGTGTAGTTTGTTTTCCTCCCAAATGTTAGAGTTTCATGCACCAATAAGTGTTCTAATGCCACCTCTACTCCAGAGTGCCGGTCCCTCAACCAATGCCCCTGTGCCCTCCCTACACACTTCTTCTACCCCTCTCTTGATAAACTCAAATCAAGAGGCACTTTTCTCTCTCTCTCTCTTTTTTTGGTTGTTTGTTTTTGTTTTGGGGTAACAACTGGCTATGTTCAGGGTTTAATCCTGGATATGGGACCATCTATTATGCTGGGGATAGAATCCGTGTTAACTGCAACCAAGGCAAGCACTGCATTAATCTCTCTCCAGCCCTCATGTAGGTCAAGTTCTCAACTTTTGTTGCCTTTGACATCTACTATTGCTTTCCTAACTTTCTTTATATCGCATATATGAGAGAATCATTCTCTATCTGGTCTTCACCTTCTTACTGATTTGATGCAGCATAACCCCCCCCACCCCCAGTTCTGTCCACATGTGACAAATTGAATGATTCTATTTTCACTTCAACACCTTACAGATGTTGTTCTATTTGTTTTTTGGATTATGTTTCTATTCTGATGTCCATGGTATTTTTAAGTATTTTTTTACATTCTTCTAACTATATTTAAAATCACTTTCACTGGGTTTCAACTATTAAATTATGATATGTTTTTATTTTGTTTTTCTCAGTTTTACTCAACCAGGATTGTTCAACTTCTTGAATTTAGGGTAGATATTAGCCCCAAAAGTTAGAAAAACAGGGGCCGGAGCGATAGCCCAGCAAAAAAAAAAAAACTCATAGATCATTGTTTATTCTTTGCTTTAATCTCTACTCAATATTTCTAAACATAATAAAACCAGAACACCAGCTATCATATAACAGTAGGCTTTATTTATGAAAAAATTGACCCTAAATAAAAACCTCTTCTGTAACTAAAGCAACTAATGGGCTTTGGATAGTTAATTTAAAACTGTGTACTTTGGGCTACTGTTGAACCTACATTTAGTGCTATAACCTATAATTAGACTTTTGCAGCACTAAAAAAATAGACATGACTCTGCAATTAAAAACAAAAGCATACAAACAAATGAATAAACCAATCTGAAAACCAAAAATTATACTTAGAAATATAGTTGAAAAATGTACCAAAATGACTCTTACTGGTATAAAAAAATAGACCTTAATTTAAATACTAGACCAAAGATCAATTCTATATTCAGATTTGATACTGTGATATCCTATATACAAATGGCCTGCTCATAAGTTCTGAATTCATTATACAGAGTTTCTGTCTGCAGAAACATAATCACTTATGGGAATGGAACATAATCCAGTGGGAGCAAGTCAAATTAGTTCACATTTATTTATTTAAAGCCCTAAATTTGGGTGGGAGTGGGGGCAGGCAAAGAGATAATAGTAGGATGGGCACTTTCTTGCATATGATCTGGTTTTATCCCCAGCACCCCATATAGTCCCTGGAGAACCACCAAGAATGACCCCTGAAGTAACACATCAAGGATGTGGCATTTAAAAAATCACTACAGTATTCAGATTGAATGTGGTTCTATCAACAACATTATATCACTATTCAGTTTCCAAAGCTTTCTAGAGCATCAGATGTCACCACTGACCTTCCTGATCTTGTCGTCAAAACTATTTGAAAGATGCAAGCAGTGAGCACACAGAGACAAAATATCAGCATCACAGAAAAATCTGTGTTGAAAAGGTGGTTAAGCTCTATAGCAACTGTTTGCTTGCTATAAATTTGTGTGCTCACCAAATCATGGGAAAACTGGACAACTCCAGACTTCAGCACTCAGAAATAGAGACGATATCACTGATCTCAGATTGCCAAGAAAGCAGAACGGAATGCATCCTCTGCTGGCAGACCCAGCATGTGAGAAAGAATAAGCTGAATATAGCCAGTCTTTCTTAACATGGACCAGGAGATACTCTGCCTCGCCTCCCACTTGAGGCCTTACTAAGGGCTAAGGAGAGTTGTAGAAATCCTTAAAGAGTTTCATGAGTTATGTGATATTTTATTAATAGAACAAAACTGTCAGCCACATGACACATTCTCAGATAATATTGTTTTATAGCAAATGACTTAGACCTAAGTTCCTTCAGCTAGAATTATTTTATGATATAAAAAATGAATGCACTTAAGTACTTTTATGGGTAAGTAAATGAACTCAATCTTATGTTTTACTGCAATAAAACTATTTTTTCTTTATAAAATTATAATCTGATTACATCCACATGAATGCTAAGTTAGCTGGTTTATTGCTCTACTTTATAAGAAAGCATGGAAGAAATATTTTTTCATAGATCGCTTCTGTACATACAAATACTAGGTAATGTTGCAAAACATTCATGAGGTGGCCAGCACTTAAAAAAAAGTATAACGACTAATTAATGTAATGACACTTGTATAACAAGAGAGTCGAAGGAAGGTTAATGTGATAATGAGGCTTATTTGATCTTAAAGATTTAACATGAGGACACTCTCAGGATAACTTAATTAGATTTTAAGCACCTTCTACAATTTGCATGTGTACTTGTTAATCCATATGTTCTAAAAACAAATTTTACCTCACTTAAATTAATAAATTTACCTAATCTCTTTCTGTGTTGATTTTTTTCCTATTGGTATTTTTATTTACTTGATTTTTTAAAAAAAATTAGGGTAATCATTTCTCTTATATAGCTTTGATTCAAAATGCCCTATATATTTTTTTTTTGTTGCTCTTTGGGTCACACCCAGCAATGTTCAGGGGTTACTCCTGACTCTGCCCTCAGGAATTACTCCTGGTGGTGCGGGGGACCATTGGGATGCTGGGGATCAAACCCAGGTCCACAACATACAAGGCAAAGACCCTACCCACTGTGCTTTAGCTCGCGCCCCTGAAAATGCCCTATAATTTTGAAATTGAAAATGAAAGCTTAGTACTATTTTGGCAGGGATAAGTCACAGATAAAATAATTTAATTCATCTGTATGTCTTTCAGTAGACCTTACCATATTATGCAACATTCTGGTATCTCGGATTTTATTATTTCATACCACTGATATTCTAAAACTTTAGTATAAAGAAAGAACATTTAAAAAGTGAATTTAGCTGGGGCCGGAGCGACAGCACAGCGGGAGGGCGTTTTTGCCTTCGCGCCGGCCCATGCCGGCCCGGGTTCGATCCCCGGCATCCCATATGGTCCCCGAGCACCACCAGGAGTAATTCCTGAGTGCAGAGACAGGAGAAACCCCTGAGCGTTTCTGGGTGTGACCCCAAAAAAGCAAAAACAAAAAAAAGTGAATTTAGCGTCCAGACAGTATCAACTGAGCTATCCAGGCTCTAGAAAAAGACTGGGCCCCCTGGCATGAACCCACAGCTACGGCAGAGCCTGGCAAGCTACCCGTGGTGTATTCAATATGCCAAAAACAGTAACAATAATGGACCTCATTCCCAACGAATGGAGACATTACTGGTGCCTGTTCAAGCTAATCAGTGAACAACGGGAAGACAAGTGACATATAGTGAGTCATGGGGTAAGGTACTTGCCTTGTATGCAGCCGACCCAGGTGTTAGGCCCCAGCACCAAATTTATGGATTCACCAAGCCCCACAAACAGTGATCTCCAAGCAGTGAGCCAGGAGTAAGCCTTCAGCATTTCCTGGTGCAACTGAAAAAAAAAAAAACACATCAAATAAAACTTAACTATGAAACATAGTATAATTATTAACTCTAGTGAAGTAAGAGAAAATTTGGTTCTAGAATCTTAGGCAAATTAAGAATTGCATTATCAGATAGGTCCCCATAAATTTGTATCACTTCACTTGATCACTTGAATCCTGTTATTCATCGATTTGCTTGAGCGGCACCAGGTAACATTTCCATTGGACCCTATCACGTGCTAGTATAGCCCAATGGCATCTGCTTGATTCAGGAATATGAAGAGCCTCAAACCATTCGCTCAGGGTCTTGACAAAGAAGTCTGACCATCTTGTAGGTGGGTGGCCACGTGATCTTTCAACATCCCATGAGATCAGTCGGTAACAACTGTAGTCCAGCGGTCGCTCTCCAAATCGTATTACATGTCCAGCCCATCTGATTTTCGATGCCTTGTCAAACGAGACAGTGTCCCTGATTCTGGAATAGTGACGGAGGTCTGAGCTCCGGATTCCTTCTTTCACTTGAGTGAGGCGTGATATTCCAAGCATAGCTCTTTCGATTCCTCTCTGGGAGACCCAAATAGAATTCTTAGCCTGATTTCATAGGGCCCAGGTCTCTGAGGCGTATGTTAATGCAAGGAGAATGGTGGAGTCAAAGAGATGTGCCCGAGCCAGAGGTTCTTTGTCCTTTTAGCTATTTCTTCGATGCCTCTGAAGGCATTCCATGCCACTCTCTTCCTCCTGTGCAGCTCAGGGTTTAGGTCGTTCATCATGTTGACTTCTCGACTTAGGTACACGTAAAGGCTGCATTCAGAGATGTCTGTTCCATTGAGAGTGAATGGCGCCTCTGGAACTGGTTTGTTTTTCATGAACATTGTTTTGTTTAGATTCAGCTGTAAACCTATCTTTCCACATTCTCGGTCGAAGTCAGCCAGCATTTGTGCCACTTGGCTAATGCTTGGTGTTATTAGAATGATATTATCGGCAAAAGCGGAGGTGGTGTAGTTGCCCGACCATCTATCTTCACTCCCATTCCTTCCCATTCTAATTGTCGCATGATGTTCTGGAGGGTGGCACTGAAGAGTTTTGAGAGGGGTTCGCAGAAACCTGCATCAATGATCACTTCCTTGTGGAATGGTGAGGTCCTGGGGTTTTATGAATTCTTCCAGTTAAAATATTATTTTATACTTTTGAGTGGTTATTATAGTAGTTTACATTATATTTCTAAATAATTTCTTTTTCAGTGCAGTGTTTTCTTAATCAAGGACATCAAATTTTGGACATCAATCATGGTACTGAGGAAGCTTTAAGTGCCATGAATAGTGGGGAGGGTCCTCCTTTTCCTCCTGAGCTCTCAGGCCTGTTCTCTAAAAATATCATGTTTTACATGAATACAGCAATGACTACTATAACTCTCGGTAAGCTAAGACATTCCCATATAACTCTCGATTTTTCATTAGTGATAGTTAATCATCAGACCACTTTTCCACTAGAGTTTTCCCCACAATGTATATATCTTCTTACTAGATACAAGAGCCTTGTTTTATGATTTTTGTTTTGTTTCCTTGATAGGCTTAATTTTTAATTTTATATGCTAGAAATGTGCAAAAAAGAAACTGATTTACTGACTTTTGAAGTGCCAGCTTTTTTCATATACTACATAATTAGCTAAAAAGTTTTGGACTACTGTAAGTTGGCCACTCCACAGGGAACCATGGTATATTTGTCCAGCATAAGATAAATTACTTATAAGATATAAGTTACTTATAAGATATAAATTACTTATTATATATGTATCTTATTATAAGATATAATATACCTATTATAAATATACCACTATTATAAGATATACTATACTAGTTTTATAAGTTATACTATCCTCACAATGATGAAATCGTCCTCTGATTTAATCATATAGCGGGTTAAGTGGCAAATTAAATGTTCTGTTGGAATGAACAAGTATATAGCTCCTGCTTGTTTAGCCTTGAAATTTCAGGCAAATTCAAAATGTTGTGAGTAATGTGTGAAATAACTATTTTAAAAATGGTTTTAGGATTATATCCTCTTTTGTTAAAATATCTACTAAATAGAAATATTGGCATTCTTATGAAAAACTAACCACAGCTATGATCTTGGGATAAAGGTGCAGTCATGCAAATGCAATTTCCCTTTATAATCTACTCATATTGGATTTTGGTATATTTCTTGATTTTGATCAAATACAAAAGGAAAAATCAATTTGTTTTCATTAGTTATAATGAACACAACTATGATGAGAGAGAGGATATTCGAAATAAAAAGTGAGTAAACAGTATGGATTATTTTACCATAACAAGGAAGTTTGAAAAGTTCTTTGATGGCAGACTAATTATCCAGCTAGCATAAGTCAGTTTAAATAAACTGACAGAGGATAAGTAGGTTAGCTATAAGCTAGTATCTATCTATCTATATTATTCTATTATTATCTATTCTTCTATCTATTTATCTATTATATGCTTTTGTGACAAAGGACCATGTGTCTATTAATAGTCTGGCATTTGTCAATCCTACATTTTTTTAAGAGTTTAAGATAGAAATATATTATTTGCTATCATAAGTCATGAGCTCTCATTCCTCATAGATGATGAAAGCTACTAAATATGAAAAGTTTCTTTTGGGGGAATCAGTTATTCTGGCTTAAGATAACTGATTATTTTAAAATTAAGACAAGTAAAAAACAAGAAAATATCCAATGAGAGTACTATTCCTAAAAAACTGAAACCCAGCATACCACTCTGTCATAATGCTTACGTATGATAAGAATAATAATGGCAATTATTATAGAGAAAGTTAATATTTTAATAGCTAATATCAATAAAATCATGCTAACATTTTTATTAAATTCTGTGAGTGATAACAAACCTTATTAGAATAATGTTTTTATAATATATGCATTTGTTTTGAAAAAAATTTTTTTTTGCTTTTTGGGGGTAACACCCGGCAATGCTGAGGGTTTATTCCTGACTTTTTACTCAGGAATTACTCCTGGCGGTGCTCACAGGACCATATGGGATATGGGATGCTGGGGATTGAACCCATGTCTGCCGCATGCAAAGCAAATGCCCTATCTGCTGTGCTATCGCTCTGGCCCTTGAAAATAAATTTAGGGTAATTTGAACCTATGTCAAGGGAAGACTGAGTAGTTAATTGAAAGTATGATTTTCATAAGAAGAAAATGCATTTTAATCAAATATGTATTTTAACAAAAACAAATAATTTAATTTATTAAATATCAGGAATATATGGTAACTAGTAGTGCCATCTATTGACAAAACTGAAAACTACATTTTTTTTATGTAAGAAAAAAAATCAATATTTGACAGGAATAGTCTCTGAACTAATAATGCATTATTATGCTTTAAAAAATATTGCAGTGTAACATAAAACTCTAAAACTATGTTTAAATGCAATATTGATGTATATGTCTGGTAATATGATAATCCTCATAATAAATATAATGGCTGTTAGACTCATTGATTTTGAATAATAATATACTTAGTCATTATGAAGAAGAAAATTAAAATTAGGAAGCCAGTGAGATTTTACAGGCGTTAAAGTAGGTGTCTTGCATGTGGCCAATTTTTGTTTCACTCTTGAGTACCACATAGTCTCCTTCAGATCGCTAAGTGTAGTCCTGGAGACTCTGGCTGCCATTGCTGCAGCCCTAAAGCTCTAGAGCACTGCCAGGGTGGCCAGGAGTCAGCCTGGAAACTACAGTGCCCAAGAAGCACCACGTTTTCGGCCTTATACCACACCAGTTGCCAGACTGGCTGAGAATCACTCATACTACTGGTACTGATGGAAGCCCTCCTCCCCAATCATAATTAACATTAATTAAGTACTGTTGAAAAGTGAATCAAAATAATCACCATAAAAATGAATAATTAGTGCCTTAAAGAGTACATCATTTTAAAGTGCTGATAGAATTCTAATATGATCAGTTGTCACCCTATTATGACTATTGTAATATTTTATTTTTTTTTTTATTTTGGCTTGATTATATCTGGTAATGGACCATATACTCTCTGGCCAAATAGATTAGGGTGATAGAAAAACATCTGTATGGTTAAGAAAATTTTGACTTTATTATCAAAAAACCCTATATTAAATTAAAGTACTAGAATGCAGAGCAGCATGGATTAGAAATTGTGGTGCTATCCATTGTTCTATGTTTTAATCAGATCATGTTGTAGATGGCACTAAGCAGAGCATTAACAGCAAAAGCAAAGCAAGCAAAGTGGTTGACAAGGGCTCATGGTCTGTCATCACTATTTAGTTCCAGTACATTTTTTACCACCTCAATAAAATAACTGCATTAATTAGCAGTCACTTGACATTCAACCTCAATGCTCCAGCCCTAGCAACCACTAATCTGCTTTTGGTTTCTATGGATTTTCCTATTTTCACAGTGTATATCGGTTTTTTAAGTCTCCTCTGTGAAATTTAAGTTCCTGACTCAAACAGGAAGACAATAAACTAAAACAATCAGTTTATCCACCCAATACAGGTGACTTCTGTGAGGGTAGATTCCTCAATCCAGCATATAATATAGAAACTCTGCCACAATGATCAGAAATGCTTTTTGGTGGAGGAAATGTATATTTGTTTAAAGATAAAACATGTATTATATACATGTAATGTATACAATAATATCTTAGATAATAATTATATGTATATTATAAATTTAATATATCTATCAGAATCCTTGTGGATTTGGTAATATTTGCTAGTTGTTTCCAGGAGGAGCAATGTTGAACTAGATAACTGGAATACAGAGCTAAAAATAATATGCTTCAAAGTCTATCGCTCTACCTTTTGCATTTCCCATTAATTTTCCTTTTGACCTCCCTTGTTATGATAAATAATGAGAGGCTTCCAATCCATACTGATTTATCATTTCCTTTTAGATGGTCTCATCAAAATCATATTCATTAAAATATTAATGGCATCTTTCTTAATTTTATCACTGTATAATGAATAATGAGTTTATTGCTTATTCAAATAAGGAAATTAAAAGTGAAACTCATCAACTTATGAGGAAAATAGGAAGAGAAAATGAAGAGGAAAAGATGATAATAACATTAATAAGAAAATAGCAATAAAGAAGGATAAAAATAGTCAGCAGTAATTGAGAGAATGACAGAGAGGAGAAAAATGAGCACATGATAATTTGAAAACACAGATTTGTCTATTTACAAAGATATTGGCAAACTTTAAAGTTTGAGACAATTGTAGAGAAAATAATGAAGAAATGTTATGTTAAGTAGAGATTGCAAGAAAGAATTTAGAGTAAATTAACAGTACCCTACTTTTTAAGCAGATATGTGGCAGTTATGGAGATAATATATTTGCTTGCCTAGGGGCAAAAAGCTAGTTAACAGATTTTGCATTAACAAAAGCTTGAGATGGTGAATTTTCTACAGTTTAATGTATTTCTAAATCTTTAGAAATTTAGAGCTTTTAAGGGTAGAAATAAAAGAAAAGTTTGGAAACAATTAGTCATAAATATCTTCTGATAAATCGATGTGTTGTGGATTGGTCGGGCAGTTACTATATACTTCAGGGAAAAATAAACAGTGATTCAGTTTTCTGATTTAACTGAATCTGCTGTAGTGGTATTGTGCAAATAAATTTAGGGAAGATGCTATTTTTTGAGAATTATATGACATTTAGCTTGAGCCATAACCTACTTTTATTAGCTTCTGGTAGCAAGTTGCATTTATAATTCTATTTAAGAAACTTACTTCAAAATTATGAAATTGTGTTTGTAGGTAGAAGTATATTATCAAATTCATAACTTTAAGCTGAATAAAGTAATTTAAGAATCACTGCATGAATGAAATCAGAGTTCAATTTATTGTAAAATAATTATATATTTGCATATGTGTTACCTACATGGAATTATATACTAGTTGAGTGTGTTTGACTATAGAGTAATTTAACCCTTTAAGATTATGCATTTTTGCTTTGGTTTATGGTGCTAGAGATCAATTCACGACCTCACATATGCAAAACACATTCCTTAACCTTGAGCTATATATCCCTGGCACTCATCCGATAGATACTTTGTTTTTTATATAAATTTGCATTATAAAATATCTGAGTAATCTCATCTTTGTGGTTTTATCACAGACCATTTAAAAAAAAATCTTCCCATGAATGGCATCAACAATATTCACACAAATCCATATGTGCATGATAGTTTTTATTTTATTCTATTTCATTTTGGGAGGGCTGCACCAAGCTTTTGCTTAGAGCTTCCCCCTTAGTCTGAGCTCAGAGATCACTCCTAGCAGGCTTGGGAGACTGTTTTGGATGCCAGGACATTAAGGCCAGAGGCCTGTCCTGTGTACTCTCTCTTGTCCAGCTCAGTAGTATATATTTTAAGTTCTGTCCCTGATACCATCTTAATATTTTCTTTATAAATGAAAATAAAGTTGAAGACACTGAACATCATAGAATTATTTCTATGTTGTGATCTGAAATATTTATCTTGGTGCCGGAGTGATAGCCCAGTGGTAGGGCATTTGCCTTGCATGCGGCCAGCCTCTGCCGGCCTGGGTTCGATCCCTGGCATCCCATATGGTTCCCTGAGCACCACCGGGAGTAATTCCTGAGTGCAGAGCCAGGAGTAACCCCTGAGCGCCGCCTGGCCCAAAAAAGCAAAAAAAAAAAAATTTATCTTGAATAATCCTGTATGAATGAATGTATTTTGTAAATTATAGTCTTTTATCTTGTAACATTTTTTAATTTATTCCACACAAAAAGGAAATGGAACCTAGAGTAAATCTTTGAACAACACTATGACCAAACCTTAGAGCATGATGCATTTTTTGTTACACTTTTGATAACATATAGAACAGCATTTTTCTAATATGTAAAGCCATAATTAAATGAATGCTTTCTTACTTCCCAGTCGCAGAATTTTTCTTTTCTTACTGGTCAAACATATATTACTTATGTGCCCAGTACAATACAAATGTGAGTTGAGTGAGAAATTAGAAGTTACATGCATGTGTTTGTAATATTTTTTAGTGACAGCATTGAACACATTTACTCATAATCGGTATTTCCATTGGCTTTATATTTATATCTTATACAGTAAATGGACAGTTACTTGAAAAAATGTAAGTGTTTCATCCATTTTCCTCTTTTAGTTCTGGAAGCTATTGCTAATTATAATCTTTAATATAGAATCGCACACAGGCTGCTTCCAAGCGATGCTCATTTATGCTAATCAGCTTTCACTGACTAGTGAAATACATGTGACATTTTTCCTATGAAATTTTAGTTATTCTATATTTGGGTAGAAAGAATAATTTCTGGAAATCCATATGTATATGTAGCAATTGATAAAACCTTGCTGTTGGTTCCAGTATTGAGTGGCTAAGAACTTTCCATAGACAATTTCTTAACCAACTATCTGGGAAGAATTCAAAGTTTACAAATGAGGATATTGAGAATGAAAATTATATTCCTTATACTGATGCCAGAGCAATAGTACAGGACATTTGCCTTGCAGACAGCCAACCTGAGTCTGATTCCCAGCATCCCAGATGGTCACCACCAGGAGCAATTCCTGAGTGCAGGGCCAGTAGAAACCCCAAGCATTTTTTGGCATCATACCTCCATCCCCAAAAAAAAGTTAAAAAATTATATTTATTATAAAGTGTTAGATTTTTTTTTTTTTTGCTTTTTGGGTAACATCTGGCAATGCTCAGGGGTTACTCCTGGCTCTGCACTCAGAAATTACTCCTGGCGGTGCTCAGGGGACCATATGGGATGCCGGGATTGAACCCAGGCAAGCGCAGGCCGGCTGTGTGCAGGGCAAACGCCCTACCACTGGGCTATGGCTCCACCCCCTTAGAGATGTATTTTTAGACTGGTTAGATTTCTATTATTCACTGTGTAACCTTATATAATTAAGTTTAGATCCTGAAATTATATAAAATGGAGACCACAGCGATAGTACTGTGGGTATGGCACTTGCCTTGAATACAGCCGTCATGGGCTCAATCCCTGGTAGTGCATATGGTCACTCAAGCCCAACCACATGTGATCCTTCAGGGCAAAGCCAAGAGATATTCCTCAACAGAGCCATCTACTGCCCCAATTACCCCACTAAAATAAGAAAATCACATAAATGTATTTTTGAGTTTAGTGATATACTCGGAGAGGAAAAGCAACATATGATGTCAAATCCCAGACATTACATATATTTTATTTCTTCACCAATTCTTAGTTTCTTTTCATAGATCTGAGATAATAGCTGGCCATGCATGATTATTCTGAATGTTTGTGTTCCAGAGAGCATATCTGAAAATGGTGGCTTTAAAGATCTTGAAATATGGGATAAATAGAATGTTAACTTTTTGAATTAACAGATATAAGTAAGTAAAACCGGGGTAGGATACTATCCTTTTTAAAACAGCTTTTCAAGAAGTTGTGATTTGGTGCCAGGAAAATGGCACAGCAGGTAAGGAGCTTGCCTTGCACGTGGCTGATTCAGGTTTCATCTAGATTCCATCCATGTGATCCCCCCAAACCTATCAGAAGTGATCCTGAGCACAGAGCTAGGAGTAAGCCCTAAGAATGGCTGGGTGTGGCTAGAAACCAAAACAAAAACGTTGCGATTTATACCACTATATTGGATAACTAAGATCTCTTATTTTTGCTTGTCTGTTTTGGTTTGTTTTGGTTTTTTGGCTACCTCTGGCAATGTTCAGATCTTATTCCTGACTCTTCTCTCAGGGATCACTCCAGGAGGGTTTGGGGGTGCCACTTGGAGTACTAGAGACTGAACCAGGTCAACCACATGAAAGTCAAGTACTCTGACCATTGTTTTATCACTCTGGCCTCATGACAATCTCACTGAAAAAATAAAATCACAAAAGTTATGACCATAAAGTATATTGCTGCTAATTTATATTTTGGTTCTAACGTTTGTTGCATTCTTTACACTTTTATGAAGGCTGCAATAATGTGATTGGAATTTTGTAATATTGACAAGAGGCAACAGGAAAGTCATGAATATAAAGAGACTGCTTTGGGACAAAGTTAAAGAGAAATTGATGACTTTAATAATGTCAGAGACAAAAAGGCATCGGACAGGCTCAGTCACATTTAAAATATTTATTAAGCCTAGTCTGTAATTTTTCATAGGAACGTTTCTTTAATGACAAAAGGAAGTCATAATAGAAACAGAGCAATCCAGATGCTCCTGTGAGTCAGCACTACTTCAGCGACATTTATATTCTTACCTTCAAGCTTTCTTAGGACCTTTTGTAGCAGTTGCAGCTGTGTGAATAATTTGTGGAAGAATAGAGCTAGAATCCTTCAGAAGAATACAGATAATGGCATCAACCAAAGAAAAGAACACCCAGTGTTTAATTGTTTCTATGCTAGGGAACTGACAATTCACCTTGAACTTACTTGTTTTGTTTACAGTTAGGAAAAAAGTTATGCAGCAGTCACAGATGCCTGGCCCTAGTCCCTATAGCAAACTACCAGAGGAGTCAGGTTATGCTGTTCACAGACACGCATGGCCATAGTACCATAGTTCTAAAGAATGTCAGAGAGAGCAATGCAGGGCAGATAAAGAGGGCCAGCTTTATGGATTTCTTTAAGTCCCAATTAGATCCTTTATAGTATTGTATTAGAAGTGTCATTAGATTGAAATGATCCTATTAGATATATCTAATAGGATATATATCAAACCACTCACTTATATTGAGTTTGTGATAAATTTCTGAGAAAACATGTTGATATTTCCAAGGTTTTGTAATATGGGTGCTATTCTGTATTTGTACATACAAACAAATTCATGTTTGTCTGTACAGGAGGGGGTCTTGGTTGATACCCCAGAGTGGTACTGCAGGGTTATATGGAAGCTCTGTTCTGAAAAAACTGTGCCTAACAGTGTTTGGTTTAGCATTTAGGGAGAGATCTCTTTTCCACATTCATGCCTGTGTATTGTTATTGAGCTGATGGTTGCAGTCATTATATGTGGATGACAAAGTGTCTTGAAAGAAAATGTGTTGGAATTACCACATCTCTCGGTATAGTACTCAGAGTACTTCTGGGCTACACCCAGAGGGAAAAGGCCAGGAACAACATTGGCTTGTGCATGCAGGACATGACAAACATTCCTAGTCCCTATGCTATGTACCTGGCCCCCTTTTTTTCTTATTTGTGTTTTGAGGCCATACCCTGTGATACTCAGGGGTTACTCCTGGCTGCACTCAGGAATCATTACTGGTAGTGCTCCAGGTAGCATCTGGGGAGGGGGGGGTTTGTACACGGGTCAGCAGCATGCAAAGCAGATGCCCTATACATTGTTCTATTTCTCCAGTCCCCTCCAAGACTCCTACTTTTTTTTTTTTGGGGGAGTGTGCAAACACCTGACTCTGCTAAGAGATTTGTCCAGGCTGTGCCCTGCGGACTGAATGTGGTGTTAGGAATAGAACTGGGGTCAATCACATGCAAGACAAACATCTTTATCTCTGTATTATTTACCTCTGTATTATTTAAAAGGCTTGTAGTAGGAATAGCCAGCTGTACTCAGCAATCATTACTAGTGGTGCTTCAGGGACCCTGTGCATACTGGGGATTGAACCAGTTTTGGTTCTGTGCAAGACAACATCTTAAATCCCTCAGTAGTACTAACAAATTTTGTAAAACTTTATAGTATTAAATATTCATTTTATTACTATGAGGAGCATTTTAGAGTCAATATTCTTAGTTCCCATTCCCAAGAACCTCGGGAATGAGAAGCTCCATTTAAGCAGGAAAAAACAAAAAATAAAATCTAAGACACCACAAAAATTTTTAAAAATGAAAAAAAATATTTTAAGTCACTAAATTTGAGAAACACAACAGGACTGAAAAAGGAGAAAAATGTGTCTCAGGGACCTGCTGGGGTCCCCTGTGATATTAGGGGAACGAAGTTCCTTCTACTTCTGAAGCCGGCAGGGAATGGATGAAATCTCAGGAATCAAGCACAGTTTTATTTTTAAATATCCCCTTAATTTTTTTTGCTATACCAGTGTGAGATATACAATTACAAGGATGTTCATAATTGAGTCTGTCATACAGTGTTTCAGCACCCAGCCCTCTACCAGTGTGCCATTTCCATCACCAGTGACCAAACATTCCCTCCCACCCAACCCCAGCCTGCCCCTATAGCAGGCACCTTTTCTTTTTTCTCTCTGTCTCTGTCTCTGTATTTCTCTCTCTTCTTTTATACTTTGTGGCTTGCCCTAAGATATCCATGGTTTATGATGTCTCTATGTGTATATTCAATAGTGAGTTCTAGTGTGGCATTATAATTCCCCATTCCCCATTAACCTCCCCAGTTTGTTGCAACTAGAGTGATTCTTACAGTGTATACATGTGAAAGATCCTGGGAAGGAACTGGTCGAACTTCCATTATTGTCTAAGACTGTTGTGTGGCTGCTGAATGGCCACGTGCCAGCAATGCTGTGGATCTGGAGTGCCTCTCTTCTGGTGTTGCTGGCTGTGGTGGCTGGGAGCTCACAGCCAAGCCCACTGACATGGAGGTAGAGGAATAGGAGGAGAAAGCCCAAATCCCCTCTCCAAGTCCAGCCAGCGTTCCCCCACCCCCTCCCCCACACGTGTGAGCTAACCCCTTGTAGCTATGTTGGACTTGGCCAGGGGCTGCCCAGCCATTTACCGCCCCTCTGGAACTATATAGGCTGCTCCACGTGGGGCCAATCAGCGCAGCTCTGGGTCTGGAATGTCTCTCTTCCAGGGTTGTCCAGCACAGTTTTAAAAGGCTTTACTCTCACAGGTTCTGATAAACAGTCCAACAACAGGAAAAACCCTGGATTTAAGTTCCTAGATGGGCCTCAGCCACATATAGATTCAGGATTCTAGGCCAAGATGGCCACCATCATGTGTTAAGGCCTAACAGGGAAGAGGCGGAGAGGAAAGCAGAAAATAGGGGGAGCCAAAATAGCAAAAGGCCCTTCTTTCTCCTACCTTATGTTATAGACATAAGCCCACAACATATGTGTGTATATGAATGTTGTGTATTTCTTGACATTGAAGATCTCACTGTGCACCGTCAAAATATTGATCGATCATAAGGAACCACTTTGAACATGAATTAAGAAACTTGGATGGAATGAACCTAAACCTTGAAAACTCCAAACTACCAACAACTATTCAAGTGAAAGAGGTTACTAAAGCAATCCTAAAAATGTCTTTCAGCAAAAAGAAATAAGACACTTTAAAGGGAAACAAATATAAATTTTAGACCCAAGGGGTATAGGATCTATAATTTAAAATAGTCTAAAGAGAATGGGGATAATAAGAGACAAGTCAGTAAAATTGAACTTCTCTCCAGGACTTTTATCATGCCTTCTCTATATTGCAGTCCTTTTCAACTGATAAATCAATGAGAATATTTATAACTGTTGCTTTAAAATCTTCTTCAAACAGTTTGCATAATTCTACTTTATTAGGAGTTCTTTTCTGGTTGTTGTCGTGATTCATCAGTATAAGTTTCTCTGTCTCTCCATGTGGGAGCTGTACAAAGAGGATCTAGGCTAGAATTGTAGGCTTCTGTCTGAGTCGGGGCCTGTGTACAGACTTGACTGGTCACGGGTGCAGCTTGGAGCTGTGGGTCCACTTCAGGCAGTGTCCGGAGATTTATGGTTATAATGACATGTTCTGAAACATCATGTTCTAGGAGTCCTACAGGGATTATATTCTTAAGTGCACAACCCTGAGGTGTAGCAATAGTCCAGCAGGGAGGGAATTTGCCTTGCACACAACCCACCCAGACCCAGGTCCGATCCTCAGCATCCCTTATTGTCTCCTGAGCACCTCCAGGAGTAATTCCTAAGCATCACCGGGCGTGAACCGCCCCCACCCCCAATAAAAGTGCACAACCCTACTTTGGCAGTGAGTCAAATAGGTCTGGTCTGGTGACTTGGTTTTCAAGTTTGGTTGTGCCTGGCAGTTAATAAGCAATACTTAGGGAGTCAGCAGGGGAGACTCTAGACAGACTCACACCCTGGGACTGGAAGGCTGCAGAGTCTGGATGATTATAGTCCAGGAGGGAAACACAGAAGGCAGTAGGTTCCCTTTGACTGTAACTGCCATTCAACCGCCAACAGGTATGCTGCAGGAGATATACTGAAGCCTTCTCTCTGAGTGGGTGTCTTAGCAGTGGTGGTTACATGTGTATCGAGAGGAGCCAGGTCAATATGCCTGTCAGGAAGATGTGCTCTTTGTGACTGTCTCTGAGCCACAAAAGTACCTCAGCTATTTGTTAGAGCTTAGTGGAGATCTCAGATAGTAACGTAGGTCAGTTATTCAGAAGCTGAGATCTGGTATGGCTCCACTAGTAAGGTGTTAAGATGGCATCTGCCAGTGACTTCAGTTCCTATTTATAGCTAGCATTAATCGTCTCCCATTCCAGTGCTTTAAGTACAGAACCAGCATACCCCGTGTCTACCACAGGAATAATGTGTTTGCTTCTGTTGGTCAAGTTTAGCATCTTAGAGATTCATTTCTGAATGTAGTTTATAGCTCTATGGTAGAGTTTTTCTTGGCAAGAATGCAACCTTTTAATCCTCTTTGTATTCTCTTTCCCTAAGCTTTGTAAACTTTCTTAGGGTTTCAGTTTGATTTCTGTATACATCATGGAAATTCTGGTGCAGATATTCTTAGCTGTGTTCTCCCAATTCACTAGTTCTCCCAATTCACTCCTCTTGGTCCCACTCTTCCTTTCCAGGTCTTACATTCTTACATATATTCTTTTTATTGTCTGACTGTCTATCTGTCTGCTCTGCCTGCCTATCTATCTATCTATCTATCTGTCTGTCTATCTATCTATCTGTCTATCTGTCTATCTATCTGTCTATCTATCTATCTATCTATCTATCTATCTATCTATCTATCTATCTATCTATCTATCATCTGTCTGTCTATCTATCTATCTATCTATCTATCTATCTATCTATCTATCATCTATCTATCTGTCTGTCTATCTAGCTATCATCTATCTTATATGTAATATTATTGCTAAACATTTCTTTGAAAATATGTATTTGCATTCCAAGTTGTCAAACTCTAGTACATGTTTCTTTGGGAATATCATTTCACAATAAGAGCCGAATAAAACTTTTCAGTCTTGTTTTCAGTTCTTTTAATTTGACTAATTTCAAAACCTGAACTCAAACTCACTCAAAAGCCTTTTTTTAAATATTTTATTATACCACTGTTAGCAAGCAGATGCCATTGGGCTACACTGCCACATGATAGGGTCAAATGGAAATGTTACTGGCGCCCACTCAAGCAAATTGATGAATTACGGATGTCAAGTGATCAAGTGACTGCCATTAGATATACAATTACAAGATGTTCATGTTTGAGTTTTTGTTCTACAGTGTTCCAGCACCCAGCACCCATCCCTCCACCCGTGCCCATTTCCCACCACCAATGTCCCCACTTCCCTCCCCTTCCCCCAGCTGCCTCCATGGCAGGTTCTTTATCTCCTTTCTCTCTCTCTCTCTCTCTCTCTCTCTCTCTCTCTCTCTCTCTGTTCTCTCTGTCCTCTCTCTGTCACTCCATCTCTCTTCCCTTTCTTACACATTATGGATTCTCATACATACACTTAAGGTTATCATGTGTATCTTTTGCCAATATTCAATGCTCAGTTCTTGGATGGTATAATCATTTTCAATGACTATTAGCATACTGTTCCCTTCTCTGTCTTACCTAGCCTGTGACTCCCACACATTTGTGGTATATAAGGTGTTGAGATATTGTACAGGTGCCTGTGTGCATGAGGATCGAGCTGTGTCCAGCAGTGGAGTCCAGACCATAAGGCAACTGTGGTTGTGTTGCACGAGGTTTTCTGACTTCTGGGAGCCTGGCAGAGGACAGGCCAAGGAGCAAAAAATTTGGCCCCACCCCAAGACACCCCATCAGTCTAGCACAGGGTGGGCAGCAGAGTCTCCGCCCTGCACCTGAATATCTGGTTTCGGTGAAATTCTGGTGTTCACTTGAATATCTGGTGTTCACCAGCAGCATTTCTGGGAAATTCCTCCTACTGGTTATCAGGAAACCATCTAGGATACTGTGGTTTGAACCTAGGACGGCTATGTTTAAGGCAAGCACCTTACCCATTAACTATCACTCCATGGGCCCATCACCTCTGAGGGGTCCTGGATGAGATTCGCCCATCACACTAGCCACGATTTTCGGCTGTCCGATGCTTGGAAACTGCCTCACGACCAGATTAACAGAGCAAAACCAGTTCGAGCCCATGTCGGCGTGGCCGCTTGTGGCCACGCGGTCCATTAAAAATAGTGGAAACAGTAATGTCTTTTAAAGCACTGCATTCCACGAGGAGCAGGAAAGTTTGGCGGGAGGGAGAGATAAAGAGGAAAGAAATGACATACAGAACCCTCCAAGTAGTTGAGGTGTGGGAGGGGGAAGGAGGTAGGGACATTGGTGATGGGAGATGGATTTGGGTGGAGGGATGGGTGTTGGAACACTGTGGAACCGAAACTCTACATGAGCATCTTTCAATTGTATGTCTAAAAATGGTGTAATAATATTTGGGGAAAGATAATAAAATAAAATTAAATTAAAAAAAATAAATTGTTCTTGATTTAATGTGTCCTCTATTATCAACTTCATTTCTGTGAATGTCAAGAAGAGAGAAAATTAAGTGGCAATATGAATAAATTTAAACTTGATATATATACTGTAGATTTTGTGCCAACAGATAATTGGGAATAGAATATTTTGTAATTAAAGTTAAGACATTACATGTAAACATGATGTTATGTTTCGTTACTAAAATTCTCAAACATGGTGACTGTGTACAAAACTGGAGCATTAATAACATAAATAAAAACATGTTAATAAAAAAAAACTATCACTGCAGTCCAAAATCCTCCATATTGTGACTAAATGAATTTGGCTGTGCAGTGTCTTATAGAACAAAATTGATCTATATCTCAGCTATTTGTTTACATGTTATTTGAAGTTACAATATTTGATTTTAATTAATATACTATATAAGATGATTGATTCCCGAGTTATTTCAGTGAGATTTCAAATATCATTAGTAAATGTTCAGTGTATAGACCCTTACTATTAGTCATCACCATTTGTTTAAATTATGAAGAATATTATTTAAAGATTTGCATGATGGTGCATGCAAATTGCATTCTAAATTCAATCTGAAAATCCTTTGATGGTCTTCATTAGGTTCTTTTTACATGCACTGCCAGTGGAAAGGAAGGACAAGTTCATAGAGTGCAGTTCCTAACGAAAAATGACTGTAACAAATGGCTTGAAATGTTATCTGGGGAATTATTGACTTTTTAATTCAGGCTTCCATCAATCATCATTTATATCTTATAATATGTATCCCAGGAAAAAAATAACCCTACTTTTTTAATGTGCAGCTTGTCACTGAGGTTAAATAGTTCTTATGTCAATCATTTATCCCTCAGATTTATTGGAGTTCGGATATTTTTCAGACTATCATGTGATACCAATATATGAAATGAAAACATATTGTAAGTTTTTGGTTTTTATTTTGGGATCCCAAAAATAAATAAAAATCTAAAGAGTTTTATTTTTCTTTCAAAATATATGTTGTCTGTTGGCACAAAAAATTACTATAAAAGATTTTTTTAAAATATATGTGCCCAAAAGAACGGTGACCAAGATACAAAGACAATCCACAGAGGGAAAGGATATTCACCCAATACCCATCTGACAAGGGGTTAATATCCAGGATATATCAGGCACTGGTAGCACTCCAAAAAGA
The DNA here is from genome assembly GCA_021461705.1 of Cryptotis parvus. Taxonomy (NCBI): domain Eukaryota; kingdom Metazoa; phylum Chordata; class Mammalia; order Eulipotyphla; family Soricidae; genus Cryptotis; species Cryptotis parvus. The sequence goes on along the minus strand of JAJIBD010025479.1, from coordinate 191,888 downwards.
AAAACAGCCAACCCCATCAAAAAATGGGGAGAAGAAATGAACAGAAGCTTCCAAAAAAGAAGAAATTCGAATGGCCAAAAGGCATAGAAAAAGTGTTCTTCATCTTTAATCATCAGGGAGATGCAAACAAAACAATAATGAGGGTACCATCTCACACCACAGAGACTGGCACACATCCAAAACAGCAAGAACAACCGGTGCTGGCGTAGATGTGGGGAAAAAGGGACTCTGATCCACTGTTGGTGGGAGTGCCGGCTGGTCCAGCCCTTCTGGAAAACAATATGGGCATTCCTCCGAAACTAGATATTGAGCTCCCATTTGACCCAGCGTAGCACTCCTGGGAATATACCCGAGAGACCGAAAAACACATAGCAGAAACACTATCTGTACTTCTTTATTCATCTCTGCGCTATTCACTATAGCTAGAATCTGGAAACAACCTAAATGCCCGAGAACAGAGGACTGGCTAAAGAAACTGTGGTTCATCTACACTATGGAATACTATGCGGCTGTCAGAAAAGATGACATTATGAAATTTCCTGCAAATGGATGGACATGGAGACTATCCTGCTGAGTGAAATTAGTCAGAAGGAAAAGGACAGATATAGAATGACTGCATTCATTAATACAACATAAATAGATACCAGTGTTTTACTAAATGTGGGAAATGGTAATGGCAGATTAAAACTCACCATTGAATATACACAAAGAGACTTAATTGATAAACTCTAAATACCTGCAGGACTAGCCACAATGTGAAAATAAGAGGGAGAGAGATGCAGAGACAGAGAGAGACAGAGAGAGAAAGAGAGGAAAACTGGGGTACCTGCTATTAAGGCAGCATGGGGGTGGGCGGGAGGGGGTGGGGTACATTGGTGGTGGGAAATGGGGCACTGGTGGAGGGCTGGGTGCTGGTATACTGTATTACCAAGAACCAATTATGATCACCTTGTAATTGTATGTTTCACTGTGGTATAATAAAAAATTAAAAAAAAATGTGCAGTTATATTAATAATTTAAACACAGATAAGAATTCAAAGTAATATCAAATATCATATTTGAATGTTTGTGTACGTGGATTATTTTGGTTATTTTGATCACACCCGAGTGTTTTCAGGATTGACTTTTGGCTTTGCACTCATGAATCACTTCTTTTTTTTTTCTTTTGGGTCCCACCACCAATACTCAGGGGTTACTCCTGACTCTGCACTCAGGAGTTACTCCTGGCATTGCTCGAGGGACCATATGGGATGTTGGGGATCAAACCCGGGTTGACCATGTGCCAGACAAACACCCTACCCACTCTACTATCGCACTGACCCCATGAATCACTTCTGAAGTTGCTCCAGAGACCATATTCAATGCCCAAGATAAAATCCAGGTGGGCTACATGCAAGGCAAGAACTGTAATAACTATACTTTCTCTCAGGACCCTGGACATTCATTTTATTTATAAAGTTGTTCTTTGGAGAACAAAGAGATTCATATTATTTATAAAGTTGTTTCTGTGGTAGTGAAGATGATACATACTGCACTTTTTATAATATAACCTATTATAATCATTGAGTTAATTGCTATTTTATTTAAAATATCTTTTCATAATTCAGCTTTTATAATTTTTGTTTTGGTAAAGAATGTTCCAAGAAACATTAATTTTTCTTTGGCTAGAAGTTCTGCTGCAAGATATACTTATCAGTTAAAAAAATAATATAGATTTAGGAAGAATTTTTCTCTTTTTCCTCTATTAGTCTATTTAAGAAACCTATATCTCAGCAAAACAAATATTAAGAGATTCGAGATTAGATTTGAGTATATTGTAAATACATTTTATTTATTTAAATAGGGTTTTTGAAATACATAATAGCACATGTAGAAGTAAATGCTAGATTTAGCAAGCCCCACTGGTTCAGGGCTCAGACCCTGCAATTTTGAGGAGCCCAAGATAGCCCTGTTGTTTGTTGAGTTCAGGCAATGCCCTGGATCTAATTCAGGGCTACTCCTGTGTTCTGCATGGACCCTACCTATGTTCTGAGCACTCTCTTCAACTTTCTTTATTCTGGTAACTTAATAGTGGTAAGGGTTTTGCATAATTATATTTGTATATATATTTAAATATTATTTATTTTGGACTAGGGGTGTTACTCAAGTCATAGAACACATGGCTTGCATATATGAGACTAGGAATTGACTGAGGTCAATCATAGTATGGTATGGTTTTCTAATACTACCTAAAGTATCTCTGATAATTTTTGAGCACTATGAATTATGATCTATGACCTCCAAAATATAAATATAATGCTACAATAGTATTTTGGAATATATGTGCATATATCTATATATGTGTTTGTATGTGTGTATATATATCGTTATCAATTTATATAATTCTCTATTTCTCCTTATTTTAAAGCATCTAGTAATTAAACTAATTTTGTTGTCATCAAGCTATGTGAATAAATCTTGCTTTTACTCTAGTATATGATTGTGTACTTAGAGTGTTTTAAATCTATGTAGCAGAGCTGAAGGGAGGATATCACAAAATTATGTTCCACAATGTGTTGGAAAACAGCTGCTTTCCTACTCCTAAAGCCATTAGGAAGTGATATAAAAAAGTCCATTTATCTAATCAAAGGCTTATTCCACCTTCCTGATGAGACACCCCTCCTGTTTTGGGGGTTCTGTGTTTTAATGGTATTTTTTTGTTTCTCTATTCCAGTTCACATTAATTTTGATTTATGATCTCTACAGTTTAGACCTGATTCTTGTTTATTTATTTATTTATTTATTACTTTTTTTGGTCATACCTGGTAATGCTCAGGGGTTACTCCTGCCTCTGCCCCTCAGGAATAACTTCTGACCGTGCTCAGGGGACCATATGGTTTACTGGGAATCGAATCTGGGCCGGCTGCATGCAAGGCCACCCTACCCGCTGAACTATCGCCTCCAGCCCTCTGATTCTTATTTAAAAAGGATGATTTTGTTTATAAAAATAAAATGAGTCTAAGAGACTTCAGCTAGTCTTTTGATATGCATTGATTTTATAATTTCAATAAATCTGGGAGGACAATATACATCAGCCAGCAAATGTGAATATAAAATGGCTCCCTATAAAGAATGATGAAAATAACTTTCATCTGTTTGAAGTCCATAGACGATTGTTTACTGCAAGACACCTTTGGCATCTTAATGGATAATAAAAAAAAAGTTGACTTTTGTATAAGGTGTGAGAATGGATTGAACTTTAATTTCTTGCATATGGTTATCCAGTTCCCCCAACATCATTTGTTGAAAAAGCTGTGTATTTTCCATTTCATGCTCCTTTGTCAAACATTGCTGCCATGTATATGGAGTTTTATCCTTGGATATTGTTTCCTGGCACATTGATCAGAGAATCTTTTACTTTGATGTTTACAGTTTATGTTACTGTATATTGGTGAACCACATTCTACTAAGTTCCATTTAATTTCAACAGACCAAATAGTTCTCAAGTGTTCCTGGTGACACTTTTTAGCTTTCTGATTCTCTTTTCAGTTATGTCTGTCACTGCAGTAAAGTCAATATTTTTATTGTAAATGTTAATTTATATGCATTTAAGTTTAAGATTTTTTATCACAATTTACTCAGTTTGGTTTTAACAAGGAGTCCATTTTGTCTAATCAAAATTGATGATAAAATCATACAATGTAACATTGATAAAATACCATGTAATACAAAGCCTGTATTTATGTTTTGAAAACTTTTCCATTAACTTAGTGCCTATATAGATTTTGGCTTTGGGGTGTGTCCATTCTGAGTCCAATGTTACACATACATAATATTCTTCCTTAGAATTTTAAAACAATTTTCTTATTTTCATTTTTATACATGGTTTATATATATATATGTGTGTATATGTACACCTATACTATATGTGTATACATATAGGTATACACATATACATATTTGTATATGTATATATGTGTATATGTGTATACCTATATGTATACATGTACATATGTATATGTATATACATATACATATAGGTGTATTTATATGTGTATATATACAAATGCATACAGATATCACAACAGAATGTCTTCCCGTTCATCTTCGATTGGCTCGAGCGGGCACCAGTAACATCTCCATATGACCTGTCTCATGCAAGTAGAGCCCAAGGGAACCTGCTTGCTCCAGGAACATAAAGAGCCTCAAACCATTCCATCAGGTCATGGGAATGAGGTCTATAATTGTTACTGGTATTTGGCATATCAAATACGACACGGGTAGCTTTCCAGGCTCTGCTATGCGGGTAGCATACTCTTGTAGTCATCTCATAATCCAGCATTTATTGATGAACCGCGTGGCACATGCGGCTGCACGAGCCGGGCTGTGATAGGCTGGTCTGCTGGGTGGAGTTCTGACGAGGAGGAAGTCCGGATGTGGAAAATGGAGGTCCTCATGGAGTGGGGGGTTCTTCTGGCTTGTTGTGAGGCTCTGCTGGGGTGGCAGGCCAGGGCTAGAACCTGCCATCCCTCCCAGGCACCTCATGAGCGGCTGGGCACAGTGAGAGCCAGTAGCAGCTTTGCCCCATGTCTGTCTCTGGATCAGCATACCTGGGCCGGATTAAAAAAAGACTACAGCAGGGTGGATCTCGATGAGCTGGGCTGTGATAGGCTGGTCTGTTGGGTGGAGTTCTGACGAGGAAGAAGTTCGGATGTGGAAAATGGAGGTCCTCATGGAGTGGGGGGTCGTCTGGCTTGTTGTGAGGCTCTGCTGGGGTGGTGGGCCAGGGCTAGAACCTGCCATCCCTCCCGGGCACCTCATGAGCGGCTGGGCACAGTGAGAGCCAGTAGCAGCTCTGCCCCATGTCTGTCTCTGAATACATATATACACATATATAAACACACACTATATATAGTATACATATATACGGAAATAAAGTTGGTAAGCCATTGAATCATTATAAATGCATACAAGTTTGTGCTTAAAATTCATTCTCAATATTATTATACATTTAATAAGTTTTGAATGTTTGCACATGCTTACTGGTAATTGATGCCTTCTTTGGATAACTGTTTATTTCAGCTCTTAGCCTATCACTTTTGTGCTTTAAAAATGCCAGTATATTAATATTAAAGCTATGAAAATCAGATAAATTAAGGTGATTTTTTTTCTTTTGCTTTTTGGGTCACACCTAGCAATGCTCAGGGGGTTACTACTGGCTCCACACTCAGGAATTATTCCTGATGGTGCTCCAGGGACCATATTGGGTGCCGGGATTGAACCCAGATCAGCAGTGTGCAATGCAAATGCCCTCCCCCACTGTGCTGTCGCTCCAGCCCCTATTTTTCTTTCAACCAAAATGTTTTGTGTTTTTTAATCATTATCAAAAATGTTTTGTGTTAATTTTACACCATTTCAGCAAAATCAGTTGTGCAATGCAATGTTACCAATATGTTGACTGAACCTGTACTGTAAATTAAATTATCAGATCATATCTATCTTATAACTGATATTTTGGACCCTCTTTTCTAACATCCTATTATGCTCCAGAATGTTTTATATACTTTGGTGCTGTACATTTATTTATCTGTTTGTTTTTTTATGCTTAGTCTGAATGCTTCTATTTATTTATTTTTATTTATTTTTAATGATTTATTTTAATCACCATGATTTACAAAATACAAACCTTTTCACAATACCTTTGCTGGAAAGATCCATCGGTGCTGTACATTTATTTATAGTATCATTTCCCTTCTTCCTTCTTAATTCAGACTACAGGTTGTATAATTCCAGGATTTTTTGGCTCCCTTTTTGGGAGGTCACACCTAGTAATGCTTAGGTTTACTATTGACTTCTTGCTCAGAGATCACCCTTGGGCAGTGCTTGGATACGTATATATGTGCCAAGGATCAAACCCAGGTTGGCAACATGCAATGCAACCACCTTTACTACTGTACTCCTTTAAGTTCAGTTGTCCTACTCATTGGAAATAGGTTTTCACAGTACTCTCTTAGCATAATTTGGATTAATATGGTTTCTATTGTAATTTCTCCTCTTGCATGAACAATTATTTTTGTTAATTTTTATTCTCTTTAGAAAGACTGCTAAGGATTTATTAATTTTATTTTAAATTATCAGCTGTTTGCCTAATTTATCCTTTTAACTATTGTTCTCTATTTTATGACATTTTCAATTTTTTTATTTTCTTCTATTGATCTTTAAGTTAGCCTTTTACTCTTTCTCTAGTTCGTTTACTTATAAGTTGTATTTGGGAATTTGATTTATTTTTAAAATATGACTCTTCTTGTTTCCTAAGTTGGACTTGAATTGCCATAAACATTCCGATTAAAACTACTAGTGCTGTATTTTCAAGGTGTTGATGATTCAATTTTTATTCTCCATGTATTTTTACAATTTAATTATTGACTAAATCGAGATCCACCCCTGCAGCAGTCTTTTTTTAATCCAGCCCAGGTATATTGAACCAGAGATTCACAGACATGGAGCAGAGCTGCTACTGGCTCTCCCTGTGCCCAGCCGCTCATGAGGCACCCAGGAGGGATGGCGGGTTCTAGCCCTGGCCCACCACCCCAGCAGAGCCTCACAACAAGCCAGACGACCCCCCACTCCATGAGGGCCTCCATTTTCCACATCCAGACTTCCCCCTCATCGAACTCCACCCAACAGACCAGCCTATCACAGCCCGGCTCATCGAAATCCACCCTGGCATTTTTAATCCGGCCCAGGTATGTTGGATCCAGAGACTCGCAGACTGGGGCAGAGCTGCTACTGGCTCTCCCTGTGCTCAGCTGTTCTGAGGCCCAGGAGGGATGGCGGTTCTAGCAGGCCTGCCACCCCAGCAGAGCCTCACAACAAAGCCAGATGACCCCCACTCCATGAGGGCCTCCATTTTCCACATCCAGACTTCCCCCTCATCAGAACTCCACCCAGCGGACCAGCCTATCACAGCCCAGCTCGTGGCAGCCGCAAGCGGCCACACGGTTCATCAATAAATGCTGGATTTTGAGATGACTACAAGAGTATGCTACCCGCAGGGCAGAGCCTGGCAAGCTACCCGTGTCGTATTTGATATGCCAAATACCAGTAACAATTATAGACCTCATTCCCATGACCTGATGGAATGGTTTGAGGCTCTTTATGTTCCTGGAGCAAGCAGGAACCCTTGGGCTCTACTTGCATGAGACAGGTCATACGGAGATGTTACTGGTGCCCACTTGAGCAAATCAATGATGAACGGGAAGACAGTGATACAGTGAATTATTGACTAAGTAGTTATTCAGTATGAAATTGTTTTTCAAAGATTTTTGGTATTTCCCCATTTTCTTCATTTATATTTATTTCTGCTTCCTTATCCTAATTTTTAATAATGTTCTAATTTAATTTTAGTCTTATTTTTAAAATAGTTCTTTAAATTTAACGTTATTGAGACTTGTTATTGGTCCCCAAATATGGTCTATATTTGAGAGTTTCCATGACCAGTTAAAAATAGCTTGTATTCTATTGGTTTATGGTTTATGTGGTCTTTTACATAAATACTGTTGAAGTTAATTTTCTGTCTAAATTAACTATGTATTGTTTTATATGTTTAAATGTATTTATATCACATATAGCTGTCAGTTATATCTTCTTAGGTCTTTTATTTTTTTATTTTTTTATTATTTTACAATTACAAAGATATACAATTAAAAGTCATATTTGGGTTGGTCATACAGTGTAGCAGCCCCATCCCGCCACCAGTGCCCATCTCCCACCTTACCAACTAAACTGTACTACAAGGTAGTAATAAAACAGCATGGTATTGGAATAAAAACAGACCTGGACCTATGGATGAATTGAGTATCCTGACACCCAACCTCAAACACATGTCATTTAATCTTGATAAAGGTGCAACGAGTCTAAAATGGAGTAAGGGAAAGCTCTTCAATAAGTGGTGTTGGGAAAACTGGACAGCGACAGAAAAATGAATTTGGACCTGTGTCTAACACCATGCACAAAATCAGATCAAAGTGGATTAAAGATCTCAATATCAGACTTGATCCATAAAGTACATTGAAGAAAATATAGGAAAAACCCTCCATGACATTGAAGCTAAAGGCATCTTCAAAGATGAAACATCTCTAACAAAGCAACTAGAAAGATAATATATGGGACTACATGAAACTAAAAAGCTTCGCACCTCAAAAGAAACAGTGACTAAGATACAAAAAGCAGTCCACAGAAGGGAAAGAATATTCACCCAATACTCATCTGATAAGGGGTTAATATCGGATATATCTTCTTAGGTCTTTAATATTTGCTTTATATATTGGATTTTGCTGTATAAGACCATGCATAATATTAGTTGTAATACCTTCTTCTTGTATCAGTTCCTTTATGTTATATAAAGCCTATCTCTGAGCCTTTCCATTAGATATCAGTTTCATATGATAAATTATAAACTATAGTGTTTCCTGTTTTTGTAAAAGAATTGTTTTCACATTTCTGTGACTTTTCTCTTGGCGTGTAGAGCATTCTATCCCTTCCTTTTTTCCTGTATGCCTTTATGGCTTACTTTAGTGTCTTATCAGCAGCAAATATCAAGAATTGTTTTTATCCATTTTTACCCTGAGCCTTTTGATCTATTTGTCTGTTTTGCTCAGTTTTGCTCTCTGGGTCACAATCATGGACTCCACCAGCTCTGTGCTCAGGTGTTGTTCCTTGAAGGGAGGAACATATGTTGTCAGGGATAGAACCGGGATTCTGCATTGAAATAAGTGCTCAGACTTTTATCCCCCTTGGGGGAAATTATTAGTACCTGAGGGCTCCTTGCAGTCATTTTTTTCTATTTCTTGTTCTGTTTCTATTTATATCTTCATTGAATAGTTTGTAGTCTTTGTTTTTAGACAAGACTGTTCCTTTCAGTATCTATTTTTTTTTTGGTAAGGCAGTTTAGTATTGACAAACTTTCTTTTGTAAATACTTTTAGTTTTTCCTCATGTATGAAAGTAGATCTTGCAAGATATAATGAATGTTTTGACTGACATTTTTGTCTTTGAGTATTTTAAAAATGGCATTTAATTATTTCCATCTGGAAGACTTTCTGCTGAGCAGTCTGAGGGAGGCTTGATGAGAATCTTTTTTTTTTTTTTTTTAGGAAATTGATTTTTTAATTTTGAAAGACATTAATAGATTAAGTGGTAACATGATGTTAAAGACTGGAATTCACTTCATATATACATTTATATACTATATTCTTTTTTCTTTTTTTTTAAATTTTTTATTATACCACAGTGAAACATACAATTACAAAGGTGATCATAATTGGTTCTTGGTAATACAGTACCACCCCCCATCCCTCCACCAGTGCCCCCATTTCCACCACCAATGTACCCCACCCCTCCCTGCCCACCCCCATGCTGCCTTAATAGGTACCCAGTTTCTCTTTCTTCTCTCTCTGTCTCTCTCTGTCTCTGCATCTCTCTGCCTCTTATTTTTACTGATGAGAATCTTTTAGCTGTTTCCTTTTACTATAACCCTTCAAAACTGTCCTTTTGTTCCTTAATAGTATCATTAAAATTGCATAATATAGAATTAGCATTACAATTCATATTCTTAATAATATGTATGAAAAACTTTAGATTTGAGTATAGGCTTACTTTTTTTTCCACATCAGACAGATAACGTGCCATGTTATAAAAAGACTTAAGGAAGGAACATGTCACCCAGATATATGATCACCCAATCATCATGCTTATGAACCAGAAAAGGATGTAGCATAGGATTCTAAATGTTTTGCTATTCTGTTAGCTTCTTGCTTCTTGAGCTTGTGTATTCAGTTCCTTTCCCACATTTGAGGTATATTCAGCTGTTGTTCCATTTAATAAGCCATCTGTTTTGCTTTCTCTGTTTGCCTCTTCAGGGACACCAATTAACCAAATATTGTTTTTACTACTGACATTGACTAGTTTACATAGTTTTTCCTTTAATATTTTTAACATTTTATTTCTCTTCCTCCAATTGAGTCATTGGTATATTAATTTCTTTAAAAACATGAATTAGCTTCTCTGGTTTATTCACTGTCCATACCTTGCCAGAGTGCTTTTGACTGTGCTTATTTTGTTCTTCACATCACAAGTCTCTGCCATTTCATTAGTACCTAATTACCTCACTCTGCTTGTTTCTTTTATATCTGATGTCATTATTTTGGTTCTCTGAGGATTTTTTGGTCTTTGATTATCATTTCTACCTTTACCTTGGTGTGCTCTTTCATTTTCTACTGCCTGTTTTTGTCTTGTATTTGTATCTCAGAAGATATACTCACCCATATCTTTAAGACTGTATTATGGAAATTTGCTCTCTCCTTTGATGTCATATTCTCTTGTGGTATTAAGCTGTCCTTGTTTGTGTGTGTGTGTGTATGCATGTGTGTGTGTGTGTGCATGTGTCTGTGTCTGTGTTTGTCTTTAAGTTTTGTTTTTAGGTTACCCAGTGTTACTCAGGACTGGTTCCTGGCTCTGCATTTGGGGATCACTCTGGAAGGTGTTCTTGCGGGGATCAAACCCAGTTAAGCCACATGCAAAACAAGTTCCCATTTCCCCCTTTGAATATCTCTGACGTTGTTGTGACCGATTTGTTTTACTGACACTAACAAATAGTGTCAAGTCTCTTATCTTGCACCTTTACAGCAAGTGGCAATGACTTAATTTGACTATGACTCTTTGACTTAATTTTGTTGATAATTTTGGTTCCTAGTGACTTTCTCTATGCACTGAAATCCTTAGCAATGCTGTATTCATGGGCTGTGGGAGGGACTGGAGAGGGTCAGATATTGTTGCAAACATGCCTGGAGAGTCTTGCTTTTGTTCATGATATGGCTGATAAACCTCCTCTCGGGCCCTGGATCTGATGTTTGAACAGATACATGAATGAGTGCTGTGTGAGCAGGCAAAGATGTAACAGGTATTCTAGAGTACCCATAGAGCTTTGCCCGTTGTGCTTACTGAAGTCCTGCCTTATGTGGCAATCCCCACAATCTTGCCTATGGACTTCATTTAACTCAGGGGTTTGTGCCACCATGCTCTTTCTCAGATCCCCTGTTCTTTGGCTAGCTCAGCAGTAATGAAATGTCTGCCTTCCAGTCCAGACCAACAACACTGTCTTTTGACTAATACAGTTTGTGACTGTATTCGTGAGCATCTCCTTTAGCAGAGTTTGTACTGGTTCTGAGCGGAAGAAGGAGGTTTTTGTCTTAGCTCAGGCTATAAGACTCTGAGTTATGTCTCCTTTATTAACTTACTAGTAGTTTCCACTTGGAATGAAACAAAGAGCCTCCTCTATTTCCGTAATTGTAATGTCGAGCTATCCATCCTTCTTAAAGCTTAATAGATTCCACTGTGTGTAAAATGTAGTGTGTGTGTATGTGTGTACTTTTAAATCAATTTGTCTTTTAAATTTGTTTATCTCTTGATGATCGCTTATCTTCCTTCCATTCCATGACCATTTTGTATATGGGAATAACTATATGATCTGATGATTTTGTTTCTTTTCAATATATAGTGAAAATGTTTTTTGACATAGTAAAAATATTTTTTTTTCTTTTTGGGTCACATCCAGCAATGCTCAGGGTTTATTCCTAGCTCTGTGCTCAAGAATTATTCCTGGCACTGGGTGGGGGACCATATGGGATGTCGGGAATCGAACCCAAGTTGGCCGCATGCAAGGCAAACACCTTTCCTGCTGCACTATCCCTCCGGCCCCAAAAGATTCTTTTTATAGTAAAAATTATCTCCATAAGAGATCTCCATGAGAGATCATTTTTATTTTTCCTCCTAGGAAGCCTTGCCCAACCAAATTTGGGCATGCTTACTATTATTTTTTGTCATATTTTCTGAATAAAAATCAGTGATTATTAGGAGACCAAGATTATCCAGAATAATAGGGGCATCATAGAGTAAAATGCGAATTTATTCAATAAACTCCCCTAGATTTTATTCTCATATCGGGATTTTCAACAAGCTATAGAAACCAGAGAAAGCAGAAGAGTCTCTGATTCATCTTAAAATGCATGTTTATTATGTCATCGGCACATGTGTTCATATTTGCAAACAAAAACCATTCCAAAATTTTTTTTGCATTTTAAAATATGGTATGTTTCCACTACTAATAATTCAGGCAATGCCTAATAATAGTCTTTTTCTTTAAAAAATATATTTCTAACATTACCTTCAGGACTTCCTTAGATTCTGAAATAAAAACTAAGACCAGTAGACTTTCATTAGCACAGTTGCATAGTTGTCTTTATCCTAAAGAGTAATGGAACATTTTAATGAGTAAATGTATTTGAATGTTGAGATGTTCGCAGTATTTTCTTTTGTGCAGGAAAAAGGTAATATTTTCTTACATTGCAGAGTTTGCTTTGAAATGAAGAAGAGGAATATGAATTACTAACTTGCTTCATTTTCTTTTTTGTCCTTTTTAGTTCCTCCTGTAATACGAGTGTATCCTGAGAGTCAGGCCAGGGAGCCCGGGGTCACTGCCAGCCTGAGGTGCCATGCAGAAGGCATACCCAACCCTCAGCTGGGCTGGCTGAAGAATGGAATTGACATTACACCAAAACTGTCCAAACAGCTCACACTTCAAGGTGCTTTTAACTTGCAGCTTTATCCCTAAATGAATATATAGATTTTATGCTGAAAGTTGAATCAGACATAATTTGAAAAAAAAGTCTGTGGAAATGGAATGCAATAAATATGAAAAAATATAGTTGTATCTAAGGCATCATATTTGAAATTGTCATTTTCTGTTTCAGTAATTTTAATAATAGCCTTACAGTGATTAATTATGTCATTATTGTGATGACATGTAAAATACTAAATTATATATCTTTAACTATGAGCCCTTCTGAGTATCACACATGGGCTAAGTGTAATAATTGGATTTATCTTCAGTCGTTATCCAAATTTTTAAGTCATTTAAGATGTTGGATAGAAAAGTTTTATAGAAAAGATATTAGTAGATGTTTCACAGAACACACTTTAAGAGAAATTTTTTTAGTAGTTGCTAAATGTGCTTCATGTTCACATTGATTTAAATGTATAAGACTATGGCAACCTAAATACAAAATATTTTGCTTGTTCTAATATTCTAATATGTGGGCATATTATTTTCTTACATTATTATTTATTATGATCATTGTAATGATCACAAGTATATAGCAAGTGAAGCCAAAAGACAGTTTTAATGTCGAAAACCCTGAATAATGCAACAGTGGTTGTCTATATGCTGATTACGCTTGTGAGTAAAATATGAGCAAGATGTATTCCCATTGTTATGAGCACACATGACAAGTAATTTTGCTGCATTATCCATTGCATAGCATATAATTCTTATTTGGAGCTTTCAAAATCTTTAATATATAACCACTATAATAGAATATCTTTATTATTTCTGTAAACAAGTTTCTCTCATCATTTCACTTTAATAGTGAATACATTTTATCAGTGTACATTTTAAAATACATCTTTTGTTGGAGACTGTATTATTTTTCAAGATTAAATAATCAAAGTATTTTAAAGCTTTATGTATCCTAGGGTTGGAGAGATAGTACACACGTTGCAGCTGGCAAAGGTAATCTCTGGCATAGCATATGGTCTTCCTGAGGACCACCAAGGGGCTCCAACATCCCACCAAATAAAAAATAAGAACTTTTATTTTTATTGATTATTTTATTTTATTAATATTTAATAAGATTTTATTTATTTATTTTTAAATGAACCTCCATATCTAAGTACATTGACCCAACAAATTTAGTGTTTTAAACTGACAACATTTTTATATAATCTAAAATAACCAAGTGAGTAATTTGATTAACATACTTTAAAAATTGGCTAGATTAATTGACCTACATTTTTAATCCTGTCCATTTACTAGCAAATCATATTGTATGAACTGTTATAATCCTCTTCCAGAAAAAATACAGAAAGTTAAATTTTAATAATCAGTTGTTGCAAAATTTCAAGAAGAAAAAAATAGGTTGTTCTCATAGTTAATACACAAATAATATGAGCTGCTAAAATGGCCATGAAAGGGTATTGCACAAATAGACCCATGAAAAGTGGATAAGAGGAATCATGTGACAAATCAAGGTATGGAGGATAGTGAAATTACATGAAGTTTACATGTGATTGTAGGTTACAAGTTGGTAGTAATGATTCTTTTTATCACAACATGCTTTATTAGCTCTCCTATGAGAAGTCCAACTATAGGCACAAACTGAATAAACATGAATAAATTAGCTGAATAAATAGTGAGCTGGCACCACTTAGGGAACATATTATTATCTAGAATATTAATATTTTATCAAGATGCAACTAAGATGTAACAAAGTGGCAGAATAAAAGGTAATATTATTTTTTTAAAGGAAGCTAAATGGGAAAGAGATCAGCAATACCTGATACATTTTAAAAGCCCAGAAAGTTTAGCAGTATGTTTAAGGCCTAGGTGCCATTTTTGTCATCTTGATTGTTGGGCACTGAGTGGCCAGTCTTGATATTTAGATAAAACAGTTCTAGGGGGCTGGAGAGATAGTGCATTGGGTAAGTAGCTAGCTTTTGCCAGTCGTGGAACCAGTTTAATCCCTGGCATCTCACTTTGTCCCCCGATCCCCACCAGATGTGATCCATGACTACAATGCCAGGAAGTAAACTTGGACAACATCAGGTTCTGGCCCCAAAAATCAAAAATTGAAAACAGTATGAGGAAAATTAGATTAAGTACGAAGGTAGTTGGAGAAAGCTGCCCTGTGAATTGTGCCAGGTTGAAAATGCAAGCAAACCCAGGGAATTCTTTGAGTGTTTCTGCAAAAGTAATGTGCAGCAAAAATTCTAGAGAGCTCCTGAGTATTTCCCCCAGGGAGCTTCCAAAGAGTGAGCAGCTTTGTTTGCTCTAAAAGTTCAAGAGGCTAAAGAGAATAGGCCAAGCACAGGAGCAAATTGAAACGACAGTTTCTAAATTCACCCACAGCCTTAGGAGTCTCCACTGACAGGAGGTCTGAGTAAGAGGCGCTCAGGACCTTGCAGACCACAGACTGGCAGTCACAGTGGTGCACACACTTAAAGCCCAGGCTGGAAGGGACCATCCCGCACCCCAGGTGAGGGTGCGGCCAAAAAGCCACAAGGTTGCCAGGTGAAGAGGAAGATTGCGCCCGCCTCCCAGAGCACTGAGTACAGCCACTTACCTCATCTCAGAAAGAGTTTAATCTAGAAATAAGGAGAAGTGCTTTTGTGTGCCAGCTGCGCTGAAGCCATGAGCCAGGGCACTGCACTGGGAACTGTTAGTACAGGGAGAGAGAAGATGTGCACAGCAATAGCTTTGCAGCAGCTGAACACAGAATTAATGCAGCAGCCTGGGCTCCGGATGTATGTAAGGAATGTACAATTGCTGATCATGCCTGCACAAAACCAGGTCCTGATTGCCTTCCAGCTCTCTTTCCTCGCAGTGACAGAGAAGTAGCAAAGAAGTACCAAAATTAAGGGTTGACGACCATAGTCTGGAAGGGTCCCCAAGCACTCACCCATCATCTCTTAGGTGATGTATTGAAACTGACCAGAGTAAGGCTGTTTAACAAATGGAAGGAAATGGGAGTCTAGATCTTAAACAATGATGGAAAGTATGATGGCAGTCTGAAAAATCAGCGATCAGAAGTCACTGACCTGAGGGAGCTTGGGAGGTGAACTGAAACACCATCAGAAGGTCTCAGCAGTGGTGACTGGAACCGGGAGATGCCTCAGTGTGTTAAATAGGATGCAGGGAAGTAGGAACAAAGACCAAAAAAGGAAAGCAAAGTGAAAAGAAATAAAGGCAAGGCCAATGGGATCATTTTACAAGAAACATTATTTGTGTTGTAGCAGTCCCTAAGGAAGAGGAAGGAAAGAACAAAGAACAACTGGTTGAAGAAATGACAGCTAAGTGCTTCACTAATCTGAGGACTGAGACATAGGTCTAGATGCAAGAAAAAAGTTCAAATAAAATAACCGTAAACAGGATTTCATATTTTAATTTAAAGTACAAATTCCAAAACTGGGGTTGGAATCCTGTAAATAAAGTGAAGACTGAAATAGACTCACCATTCTTTGGGAGAAAATATTCACTGGACACACAACTGATAAAGGGTGAATGTCCAATATCCAATATATATATATATAATATACATTTATATGTATATAATATATATTTATATATGTATATATATATATATAAAGCACTCAAAAACAAGAAAATCAAGCAAAAAACTCATCAGAAAATGAGGAAAAGAAAGATACTACAACAATTAAGCACATGCCAAGCACATGACTTGGATTCAATTCTTGGCACCCCATATGGTCTGCAGAAATATATAAGCTCACCTAGCCTCAGGAAAACCAAACCAAAATTTCCTTATGTTAATGCGATTAGCTACTTAAAAGAGGTAAAAACAATAATGCTGGTGAGGAAGGGGGTAAAAATGCCCTCATATACTTGGTTAGAATCATGACTGGTTCAGACACTATGAAAAAAATACAGGCAAGAGAAAGGCATCTAATTGTTAAGTGCAAGTGAAATTGGTATCAACTATCATCAAATGCCTTGCAGTTTGAAAGTCTAATTTGAAAATTTATAATTGTTCTCATGCAATAATCTCGTAACCTCAAAATAATTGTGCAAGGAACATAAGGTGAAGAGCTATGTCTTCAGTTTGGTCTGAAGATTAGTGAGGCAGATACATCAGCGTGATTAATGAATAAGGAAATTGATAGTTCTGGTAATAAATTAGGATAGTAGAAAAGCAAAATTATGTGAGGGAAATGATAATATAATATAGACCAATTCAGAAAAAATCATAATAATACATTGGGAAAATTTGAAAAGGAACAATTTAACATGAACCTTAAAAAATCTACAAATTTGGGCTGGAGAGATAGTGCAGCTTTTGCCTCGCTCAGTACCGGCCAATGTTTGATCTTTTGTCATCCCAGGTGGTGCCCCGAGCACCTCCAGGTATGATTCCTGAGTGTAGAGCCAGGAGTAAATCCTGAGCATTACTGGATGTGGCCCAAGCAAACAAACAAGAATCCAGGAAATTTGGTATTCAGTGTTTGGGTCTTTGAGGTAAAGTATATTTTGTAAAGAGGGCTATATTTCACATAATAACAGAAACTATTGCATGTTTAAAAACATGACTTTGCCTTGCTCACTCTCAAGGAGTTAGAATATGAACATTGTGGACAAAATCTAAAAACTGATCATTTATTTAGTTTTTCTTTTCTTTTTATTTATTTTTTAAATTGTATTATACCATCATGAGATATACAATTACAAAGATGTTCATAATTGGTTCTCAGTAATAGTTTATATTTTCTTCTGCTTGTTTTTGGGGGGCTGAAGCATCTCTGCTCAGGGTTTACCCCTGGCTCTGTGCTCACTGACCATTCCTCATGGTTCTCAGAAGACCACGTGGTATGCTAAGATTTATAACAAAGTTGCCCACAGGAAAGCAAGTGTCTTAACACTTGTACTATGTCCCTAGACTGAAAACTGTGAGTTTTCATAAATAAATAATTATTTTATTTCTTTTTTATTCCCCTAAAACACGGGAGCACATTAAAAAAACATTTCATCTGTTTTCTTGTTTTTGTGGCATAGAATAGCTGCCAGGGAGTGTATGGTTCACACAGCCTAAAATATTTACTCTCTGTCCTTTTGCATAAAAAGGAAATAACACAAAATTTCTTTTGGAGTTGTGGATGTCAACAATGGAATAGAAGAGAACTGTGCTTTGTAAACTAATAAGGAGACTCAGTGCTTTGAATAATTTTGCCTCACTATGTAAACACAGCCTCTCCACAAAACTTGTATCCTTTAAGTCACTGGCTCCTAGGGAGAATATTCAAGCTCTTTCCTCATTGGTCTTCTGCCATCTCCAATATTTAAAACTCACATTCCTTTCTGGTGCACGTGGTATATAATAGTCTTGCTATTAGATGGTGGAGAATAGGCGCTGACATAAAAAGATCCTATTCAACTGAACACAACAAATATGGCACTAGAGTGGATAGAACAGAAGTCCGGTCCCTCTTTTGTTCAAACCTAGAGGGCTCAAAGCTAACTTCTCAGAGATCACTCCTGGTGGGTCTCGGGGGACCATGTGCATTGCCAAGCTTTGACCCAAGTTTGATGCATATGAGACAAGAACCTTAACCTTAATAAAATCTCCCCAACCTCCAGCCATTTTGAGTTTAACATTTTTACAAGATTATAGTAGAATTCTTAGTTTTCTTATTAGTTTTTAAGCTATTAATATGGATAATTAAAAGAAAATATGAGAAATATTTTAGGTAACTGACATGTAGTAACTACTTAATTGCCTGTCTTACACATTGTCAATAATAGACCAGAGTTAATTAAGATACTCTTTTACCAAGGTTTGAAAGTTGAATTAACTCTTCCCATAATTATTTGGTTATACACTGAGAATCAAATTCCTTGTAATATTTTTATTTAGATATACTTCTGGAAAAATAGTCTTTTTTTTTCGACAGAAAACTATTGTTTCGTTTTCTGGTAGACAAACCATGTGGAATTTCTGATTACTTAATGATTCCAGGTTATATGGAATTAAATGTATCAGTTTGGGATACTACCTTTGAGAAATTTCAGTCATGTTATACTTGAATAATGCAGCTCACTTGATTTATTTCTAAAATATGTTTTTATTTACACCATCCTGTAGTCAAGTCACATTTGCTTTATTTAATCCATTAGAGAAGCCTGAGAAACAAGGATTCTGAATCTTAAGACAAATACATAAATAAAATTATACTGATCGATATAAAATGCTTATGATGTGATGTAGAAAATAAGAAATGAATATAACATGAAATATATGATTTTAATAGAATATTGGACTTTAATAGAATGACAGCACACAAGTTATGAAACACTTGAGTGCTTTTGGAATAATTGGAGTGCCTCCAGAGCATGGAAGTAGGAAGGAAAAAAGTTTAATTAGAACAAGCTAAGAAAACTGTTTCACTGTGTAATCGGAAATCACTGTACCAAAACTGAAATTGTGGTTTACAAGTTACATTTGCCTTCTGTTTTCAGCAAATGGCAGTGAGGTTCATATAAGCAATGTGCGCTATGAAGATACTGGAGCATACACTTGTATTGCAAAGAATGAAGCCGGAGTGGATGAAGACATCTCTCTCTCTTTTCGTGGAAGATTCTGCTAGAAAGACATGTATGTATTGGATGTAGATTCACTTACATATTCAACTCATTCATAAAACAGACTTCGTTCTTTTTAAGTATAAGCACCTAAAAACTGTAACAAGGAGAATTGTAAGCAGTTTTTATATGTCGGATAAATATGCATCTTGAATAATAAAGGTAATTTGGAAAATGCAAACAAGTAATATAGGGTTTAATACATGATTTTTTTTTTTTTTTGCTTTTTTTGGGTCACACCCGGCGATGCTCAGGGCTTTTCTTGGCTCTCCACTCAGGAACTACTCCTGGCAGTGCTCAGGGGACTATATGGGATGCCGGGAATCGAACCTGGGCCGGCATGGACCGGCTGCGTGCAAGGCAAATGCCCTACCCGCTGGGCTATCACTCCGGCCCTAATACATGATTTTTTTTTTAAAAAAAGTCCTTGAATGTATTTAAGTCTCTCCCATTTAATTTGCAATAATTTCTTTTTCAGTCTCACTCCCAAACTACGTGATTAATTTAAAGTACCAAATTAGTTTAATAATACCCCATAGGTTTAATAGGATGATGTATTTCTTTGTATGTAAGTCACATTGCACTCTGTGGAAATATGCTGTACAGCTCCACTTTTCAATATCGCTCTCTTTAATGTGGCACTCTGTTCTCTGTGGCACTCTTTTCTGTGGCACTCTATTTTTGTGGCATTATGTTTTCTGTGGCACTGTTTTCACTGTCACTGTGTATTTTCCTGGCACCATTCCTAAGACTTTCCTCTGCTTAGTCTTAGAAGTTTCATATTATGACTGTTCACTTAATTTGTTGATGAAAACACTTCTGATCATCTTAAGAAGTATGATATATAAGGGAAATATCTATTGTGTACAAACAAATATTTGACTTGGTGAAAGGCTTTGATCATGTGGAGATGCTCAGAATGGAACAGCAGTGGAGCTGTTAATGTTCAGTATGTTGTTATGGTGGGATTGCTTGGAATTTGAGAATGAAATAGTATTTATCAGATTATCCTACAGGCAAGTATCAGTACTTTCTTCTGGTCCACGCATCCCCAGATGGCTGTTTTGGGGACGGGTTAAGGTGCATTTGAAATGTATGTTTTGTTCCTTGGTCTGATTTATTGTAACCATATATGCTTCTATTAAGGAGAGATGTTATAAGGGTCCTACTAATTTAAGCGTCTTCCCTTTGGCTCAAGTATTTCTCTAAAGCTACTTTGAGAACAAAGTTGAAGTATTCTCCCCAGGAATTTTATACTTCCTAAATCCATCCATGACAATATAGTATTCTATCTATCTGTCTATCCATCTATCTATCTATCTATCTATCTATCTATCTATCTGTCTGTCTGTCTGTCTGTCTGTCTGTCTGTCTGTCTCTGTCTGTCTGTCTGTCT
Source organism: Cryptotis parvus (assembly GCA_021461705.1). Classification (NCBI taxonomy): domain Eukaryota; kingdom Metazoa; phylum Chordata; class Mammalia; order Eulipotyphla; family Soricidae; genus Cryptotis; species Cryptotis parvus. The sequence continues at coordinate 171,250 of JAJIBD010025479.1, read as the reverse complement.
TGTCTGTCTGTCTGTCTGTCTGTCTGTCTGTCTGTCTGCCTGTCTGTCTGTCTAAGTATCTATCTATCTATCTATCTATCTATCTATCTATCTATCTATCTATCTATCTATCTATCTATCTATCTGTCTGTCTGTCTGTCTGTCTGTCTGTCTGTCGTCTATCTAAGTATCTATCTGTCTGTCTGTCTATCTATCTATCTATCATCATAATAATAATAATATAATAATAATAAAATTTTTGCTTTTAGGGCCACACCCAGCAATTCTCAGGGGTTACTCCTGGCTCTGCACTCAGGAATTACTCCTGGTGGTACTCAGGGGGCCATATGGGATGCTAGGATTGAACCCTGGTTACTGTGTACAAGGTACGCTCTACCCACTGTGCTTTTGCTTCTAGTCCTATATATTGTTTTAGTGGATCTGATAAAGTGAAAGGATTTTGCTTGTTTTAATTTCCAGTATGTCCTTATAATTGTTCTGATAAGATGATCACCTTTACAAGTTATTATTAAAAATATCATGAATATAAAAAGCAAATAGATACATGCTTTCATTTATTCATATAAAGTGCATCATGCTTCTTTATTGCATGCATGCACTTCTTTAAAATATCAATTTGTATCCATTTTCTATGAAAAATTTATTTTAGGTGACTGAAATACTAAAGCATTTTAATTTTTCCATGACAATGCCATATTTAAGGTACTGTCATTTAAATACTATGTTCTAAATCTATTTTAATTTTGATCATTTTTAATTTTATATAATTCTCTCATTACAATGATAAACAAACTGATTATATAATCTTATATAACAGAATTAAATTTGAGGGAAGTTTTTAAAGAATAGGTAAATGCAATTCTGTTCATATGTGTAGTAATAAAATGCATTTGTTTAATTATAACCACTTTTTAAAATTACGTTATCATTATATTTAACTTGTGATTCTATTTGTTTTTCAGCTTTACAATTCTGTTCTTTTTTTGTACTTTTTATTAATTATTTTATTATACCACCGTGAGATATACAATTACAACATTGTTCATGCTTGGAGGTTTCAGTCACATAGTGTACCAGCACCCGCCCTCCATCAGTGCCCTTTCTCACCACCAATGTCCCCAATTCCCTCCCCTCCCATAGCCTCCCATAATGGCAGGCTCCTCCCATAATGGCAGGTTCTTTATCTCTTTTCTCTTTCCCTCTCTTTTCCTTTTCTTACACATTGTGGGTTGCACTACATGCACCTAGAGGCCATCATGTGCTTTTTTTTTGCCTGTATTTAATGCTCAGTTCTAGGTTGGTATTAGCCCTTTTGACATTAATTCACACATGTTCCCTTCTCTATCTTATCTAACCTCTGACTCCCACACGTTTGCGGTAATTTCCACTTTTGGTAAGACCTCCTGATGCACGTTTTGCCTGACATTGGATTTTCCAATTGTTTATATATATATAAACATATTATGACAACAAAATATATCACTTGATCACTTGAGTCCCGTTATTCATCGATTTGCTCGAGCGGGCACCAGTAACATCTCCATATGTCCTGTCTCATGCTAGTAGAGCCCAAGGGCACCTGCTTGCTCCAGGAACATAAAGAGCCTCAAACCATTCCACCAGATCATGGGAATGAGGTCTATAATTGTTACTGGTATGTGGCATGTCAAATACGACACGGGTAGCTTACCAGGGCTCTGCCCTGCGGGTAGCATACTCTTGTAGTCATCTCTAAATCGAGCATTTATTGATGAACCGCGTGGCCGCAAGCAGCTGCGCTGAGCCAGGCTGTGATAGGCTACTGTCCAAATTCAGTCTCCTATCAGTTCTTACCTATTAAGTGATTTATATATATTATGGCATGCAAATAAATGCAGTCATTCTATATCTCAAACTTGTGATTTTAAAAATGTATTAGTAAAGTCCTGGAGTATTTGTTCTGCATATAAGAAACCTGGGTTTGATCCCTGGCATCACTAGTTATCCTGAACACTAACAGGAGCACCGAGCAAACAGATCAAACATAAATAAACACTGCTAACAGTAACAAAAATGGAAAACAGGAGAGAACAATAATTCTTAGTAATTACTTCTAAAGTAAGGTAAAATAATAAATTTTAAGTGCCCAACTGCGTCGACAGGTGGCAGTCAGGAGAAAGACTTGTCTACAACCAGGAGTCTGTCCGTTGGCTCTGGATGGTTGATGGTCTGACATAGAAAAAGACTGGGCCCCTTGGGATGAACCCAGAGCCACATCAGAGCCTGGCAAGCTACCCGTGGTGTATTGAGTATGCCCAAAACAGTAACGATAATGGACCTCCTTCCCAATGAATGAGATGTTACTGGCGCCCACTCGAGCAAATTGATGAACAATGGGATGACAAGTGATACAAGAGATAAAAGTGATTATTATTATCAATGGTAAGTTATTTTTGTAATATTAATGTAGAGTTGTAGGTATTACTTCATTTGTTTTTATGGACTCTCAAAGTTACAAAAGACCAATACAAGATATCCTTACCAGTATCCCAATCTTTCCTTCTTCCCTGACTTCTGCCCTCTAACATCTTGAAACCATGTTTATTTTGGTCATATCTTACAATTGTATAATCTCTGACCATTGTATAATTGTATATGAAAATTGTATAATCCTTTGATTTGTTTCTCTTTAATTCCATGTGTGAATGACATCACCCAGTGTTTGTCTATTTCTTTCGGACTCATTTTACTTAGTATGGCTTCTTCCACTTGCATCCAAGTTGAGGCACAGGGCATTTCCATCAATATAATGGGAAGACTTAGAGTGTTTTTTTCTAAATTGGCAAGTCAGATAGAGTTACGACTTTAATAATTGCATTACCTAACATTTATAATGATAGAAAATAAACACATATATAATTCTATAATTATTAGATATTAGTATAAAATTATACATAATGTCTATGCATTTGTCAGCATCCTAACTGCAATAACTTAGATTCAATTGTAGTTTTAAATTCATGAGGATTTTTATGTTTTTTATTTGGGTGGGAGGGCAGTTTGGGCACACCTGCTGGTACTCAGGGCTTATTCTTGGCAGTGCTTGGGGTACAACATAGAGTGCTGAGATCCAGGGCTCTCCACATGCAAGATAAATGCTTTACTCTCTTTGCTGTATCGCCAGCCCATTAGCAGTGAATGTACCAGATACCCAGCTATGCTGGTTGTTTCTGGTCTTCTTTATATAGTCCATTCTTACAGGTTTGATATTATATCTCATTTAAACTTTTAAATTTCTCTAGTAATAGTAGCAAAAACACTTTTAGTATATACCTACTGTCAACCTCTGCCTTCTTCTGGTAAGAGTTTGTCCTCTACCGTCCTTCCTAGAGGCATATATATTGAAATTATGGGTATGCATTTCTGCTTTTGAGCTCATGAGTATATTTCTTGAGTATTGAGCCATTTACCTAAAGTGTGGTAAATGTGAAAATACATTCTCTCATTCATTAGGGACCATTTAATTTCAGCTTAAGTTCCTTCTTGCAGCAACAACAAAATTATTTGATATAGTTCCTTTTACTTTTTATTTATACTGTGTTTCCCTGGGAGTCAAACAGTGAAGACACCTCTAAGGTCTATAGCCTGAATATTTTTGCTTATGTTTAGCTCAGCATATTTGATGGATTCTTGGGAGAAAATGTTATCTATTTCAGTCTTTATAGAAAACAGTATGGAGATTCTTCTAAAAACTGCGTAGTAGAATTCCCACAATATCCAAAATTTCACCTTGTGGTATGCATCCCTCCCTAAACACTAATGTCTTAATTTGTTTTTTTTTTTTTTGCTTTTTGGGTCCCCAGCGATGCTCAGGGTACTCCTGGCTCGACTCAGGAATTACTCCTGGCGGTGCTCGGGGACCATATGGGATCCGGGGATCGACAGGCCGCACAGGCCGCGCAAGGCAACGCCTCCGCTGGGCTATCGCCCTAATGTTTAATTTGGAAAGATATGTACACACCAAGGTTCACTATGACACTCAAAATAATAGTCAGGAAAGAGAAACAAACCAAGATATCCAACTACAGATGAACAGATAAAAAAAATTGGTATACATACTCAGTTGAGTACTATGCAGCTATCAGAAGACATGAAATCATGCAGGTTTTGTTTTTCTTTTTCCCTGCAACAGTGGATAGAACTGGAAAGTATCATAGTATGGAAAATAGACAGAGGGCAAATACTGAATGAATTCACTTATCTGTGGCATTGGAAGAGAAAAAATAAGGAAATAGTATCAAGTAATGACTAACATTTGCCTTGGTTTACAAAATTCTGATTATCAAATTTAGGAGAAGGTAAGAAAGAATGAAGAACTAATATAGAATGAGCATAAGACAATGTTTACTAATTTATTAAAATTTGAATTTTTTTTTTGCTTTTTGGGGGTTACACCTGGCAAAGTTCAGCGGTTACTCCTTGCCCTGCACTCAGAAATTACTCCTGCAGTGCTCAGGGAACCATATGGGATGCTCGGGATTGATCCCTGGTCAGCCTTTTGCAAGGCAAACACCCTGCCCAATGTACTATTGCCCTGGCCCCTTGTATTAATTTTATAGAATTAATTGTATGTATTTTTGTTAATTTTACCCAGAAATTAGTTTTATATAATTTGTAAAAATACAAATCTTGTAAGACAGCTATTACACTTTGGTGGCAGTAATTTTGCAGAGTAGCAGCAACCTTATCCATATTTCATTACAGTTTAGGTAGTTTATTTTATTACAGTTTAGGTAACATGGTTAGAGTATAGTTTAAAATGGGATAAACAAGGGGGAAACTAAAATTGGACACCAGGACATGAGAAAGAAAATAATGTATATTTCTTAAAATACACTTTTTTCCTTTGGGTGTTTGTTAGTATATAATAAATTGTAAATTCTGAGCATAAAAGAACAGTAACATCAAACATAGGTGGCAGTAACACTGGGGGGTAAGTACAGTTCTTTGTAAATTTGTAACTTTAGAGGAAACTCTATGTTCTCTATTATTAATTCTATACACAAAACCTGTTATTGATTTATACGGGACACATTTGTATTTTGATAGATAGGTGTTTTCAAAAGAATAAATGGGGAGTAAGTCCCACATGCATTAGTGGAAGCTTTGCTCTGTTTCTTTGCAGATCTCTAAAATGATAGATTTGCCTACGTTTTTCAAAAGTAATTTCAGATGTCCCAATTTTTTTCTTTTAATAATGATGGAATACAGGGGGCTGGAGTGATATCCAGTGGGTAGGGCGTTTGCCTTGCACATGGCCAGCCCATGCGGCCCAGGTATTTGATCCCCGGCATCCCATATGATCCCCTGAGCACCACCAGGAGTAATTCCTGAGTGCAGAGCCAGGAGAAACCCCTGAGCATTGCCGGTGTGACCCAAAAAGCAAAATAAATAAATAAATAAATAATGATGGAATACAGTGGATATCTGAAAAAGCAGATGGGTCTCATAGAAGACCATGAACTTTGGAGTAAACTGGGAATTAGAAGCATTATTTTACCACACAGTAGCCCTGTGGCCCGGGGCTGTTTGCTCTCTTCACTGAGCTTTAATTTCATAATCTGGAATACAGAATAAATACAAACTCACTAGGGATTTCTTTGCAGATATTTTATGGAAAATACCATAGTGCTAGATGTAAAGTAGATCTTACTCTGCCTAGTGCTTATATTCTAAAATAATTACTTGCTAGAAGCATAAAAATTTAATTTTGTAAAAGTACAGAGAAACCAGTAATAGAAATAAAAGAGTTTCTACAATAAACCAAACACATAGAGATAAATGTAGAGTCAGTGACTATAATGGAGATAGAAGTAGTAGGAGAAGGAAGAGAGAGGAAAAGAGAGATAGACATGATCTATATTTAACTATGTTTTTATATGCCAATTACACAACATATTTTTTATTTGGTGTTTAAAAATTTGACTCAAATTTTTGGAGTTTCCATTTTCAGTTTAATATAACTGTTATGGTTTTAAATAAAGAACAATTTCTTTTTGGTCAGCAGTCACATTTGCCACAGAGTCAAAGCAAAAGCATACTTTTTAATCTTTATTCTCACCACTTTATAATGAAATGATATATTTCCCAAGATGCACTGTTCTTTTATTTTTAATTTTTTGGGGGCTTTACATTCACACCTGGCAGTGATGTTCAGGGGTTACTTATAGCTCTTCATTCAGAAATTACTCCTAACCATGCACGGGGATGATGTGGGATGCCAAGGATCGAACCTGGTGATAGATCATGGCCAATATCCAAAACACCAACTTAATAACACTGAAAACATGTGATCTAAGCTGCAACTAGTGGAACTCTGAAATGTGCTTGTCAGGTTGACTTGTGGGGGATGGATGACGCAGGGAATGGGGAGGAGCATGGGTCAGCTGTGCGCAAGACAAATGCCCTACCTGCTGTACTATCACTCCAGTCCCTATCTCAATTTCTTAATTTAATTAAAGAACTGTGAGTTAAAAAGTTATTGATAGTTGAATTTTAGGCATATGATGTTTCAACATCAGTCCACGGCTAGTGTCAGCTTCCCTGCACCAGTGTTCCCACCTCCTCCCCATTCCCTGCATCATCCCCACACGTCAACTTGACAAGCACATTTCAGAGTTCCACTAGTTGGAGCTTAGATCACATGTTTTCAGTTCTGTTGAGTTGGTATTTGGATATATGGCCATGATCTAGCACCAGTATAACTAAAGCCCTGTCCCCTGTTCATCCATTACTTCCTGTTCTCTTCTTCTCCCCTTTGATTTCTTTCCCTGCTCCTCCTTAAATACTGGGGTCAACGGTGATCTAGGCATCCCTCCTTTACTGCAATGCATTTCTTTTCTAGCAATTTATATATCACAGATAAGTGAAATCATCCTGTTTGTCTTTCTTCTGACTTACTTCACTCAACATAACTTCCCTTTCCACCCAGTTTGCAGCAAGTTGTATTATTTCATCGTTCCTTGAAGCTGCATAAGATAGTACCCCCATTGTTCTTCATAATTCATTCATTTGCTATTGGACATCTAGGATGATTCTGTATCTTAGCTATCATCATGATAAATAATGGTGTGCAGGTGTCTTTTCGAATGAGTGTTTTTATGTTCTGAAGGCAGATGCCAAAAGTGCTGGGTCATATGTCAGTTTAGTTCTAAGAGTACTGAGAACTCACCCTACTGTTTCCCACAGTTTTACCGACAGCATTCCCACCAGCAGTGGATGAGAGTTCTTTTTTCACCACATCTACACCAACACAGACTGTTCATACTATTTTTGATCTGTTCCATTCTCACTTGTATGAGATGGTATCCCACTGTTTGCTCTGATGGTGAATGATACTGAGCCTTTTTTTCATGTGCCGACTGGCCATTTGCTTGTCTTCCTCTGACAAGTGTCTCTTCATTTACTCTAACCTAAACAGCATGATTCTTTTGTTTTACTTTTCAAAGATACAGGAAAGAGAGATATTGAATTCTATTAAGGCATCAATAAATATGGAGAAAGGTTTACAAATTCTGTGTTAAATTACACAGCGCTTTGTTTAACTGCAACCTCAGAGTGATCATCTAGCTCTTTTCCTCATAATGCAGTCCTTAGAACTGTACCTAACTGCTTGCTTTTTTTTCTTATACTGCACTTCCCAGAAATTTACACTGCTGTGAGAACAATTGATGCAAAGCATCATATGTCTAAGGAGGTGATATTTTTGCTTCTACCCTAATCTTTGAATTGGTAAGCCTTGAGTTACAGTGCCCAACTCTCAATGAACATCACTAGATGTTTTCTCATGTGACAAATTGAACCACAGAAAAGTTCTTCAAAATAATATACTTTACAGTTATGTTAAAGGTAGGGTTTGATAGCTAAGATTTAATGGTGTGATATACAGAAAAGATTTAAATTCAGAGCAGAGCAGAAATGGGCCGTAGGGGATCATGTAGTATTTATAATAGGGAATAGAAGATAATGGAAAATTTTTGAGGGGGTGGAATAGGCAAAGAGAAAAGGTTATTTATTTGAAAATATCTTGACCATAGCAAAAGCATCATTATATTGTCATTCTCAAGAGGAATCAGTTTCCAGATGAGAATAATTTATCTTCTGGATTAAGGCAAATGAAAAGCAGTGTGAATACAAGATGCTGTAGAAAGCTTTTAAGCTACTGGTTGCTTGGGAGCATGAGAGTAGATTAAATCACACATTATCAAGATTTTAGTAAAGACTATGATTAACCGAGCTACTTGTAAATGTGAAATATAATGTCCAAGGCATGAATATAGCATCTAATATAGAATATAATAGTGTATGCTTGTTTTTCCATTGTCATAGGCACTGTAGTGTTTGAAATTTAGATATTGTAATAATTTTGACCTTAAAATTAACTTGTAAGTTAAAATGAGTTAATTGCTATGAACTAAATTCCATTATAACATTACTTTTTTTTTTGCTTTTTTTTGGGTCACACCTGGAGATGTCAGGGGTTACTCCTGGCTTTTTTTGCTAAGGAATTACTCCTAGCAGTGCTTGGGGGACCATATGGGATGCCAGGGATTGAACCCGGGTTGGCCGCGTGCAAGGCAAATGCCCTACCTACTGTGCTATCACTCCAGCCCCCAATATTACTTAACAGATAATTAAATCAAGAAATTTCTATAGGATTACCTTAATACTTATTATGTACATATAAAGTGTTGACATTATAAATATGCCGATGTTTAATTCATAAAGGGGAGAATTAGAATCACAGTGCAGTGTGACCACTTTTGCCTACAAATTTAAGAATTATAAAAATGCCAAAAATTGTCTTTTCTATAAGTAGAGGGAAGAATCTTAAGTTAAAAAATTACCTTTTTATATGTAGGAAAGTTGACTGTGTTAGGGCAGACTTTCAAGATATGAGCAATTCTATGGAAAGCAGAATGAGATCCCCTATAAAGCTTAAAAATTAAATTACCAGTTCACTTATTGATACCATTTGTAGACATTTTTGAAGAATTTATCTGAATTATAGAAAAACACTGATATAAAAGGTATCTGTACTACTGAATTCATAACATTATTCATAACGGACAAAAATTACCAACCAACATATAACTGGATAAAGAAGAAAGAATATACAAGTGGAGTATTTATGTGTCGTTAATAGAGTGTTGATGTGTGTCTGTGACAAATGAATGAAATTCAGTTGCATTATACTCAATGAAATAAGTAAGCAAGTGAAAGACAATTCCACAGTATATGGAGCCAGTTAATAACTAAAGTATATGAATCACTTCATGACTCCATAGAAGATCTTTTTGGTGGCAGGATGAAATGAAATTTTGGTGGTAGGTGAATTGTGTTACATACTGAAGGGGATTCTATAACCCTCACATTTTGTAATATTGGAAACGAATAAAATGCAATAAGCCTGGCTAATCACATTATAACAATAATATAGAATGATTAATTATTTATTTTGATTCTGAGTTTTAAAGAATGGAGAAGATGCCTACCTCAAAGCAACAATTTTCCAGTTAATGACATCATTACATAGCCATTATTAATGCATACCAAAGCTAGAAAATTCATATAACTGAATAATATTGTCTATAAATAGGTAATATTGAAATCCAGTATCTACAATAATTTTTTCCAACACACCCAACAGTGCTTGGCCTTACTCTTAGCTCTGAGCTCAGGGATCAAGCCTGGTGGAGCTAGGGTGATCATATGCCATACCAGGGATCGAAATTTGGTCAGCCAATTGCAAGGCAAGAGGTTTACTTTCTGTATTATCACCACTGCCCCCTCAAACTAAAAGCATTTCTTACACACAACAAATTTGAGATAGATGAACTTACTATGAATAAAGATATACATAAAGATAAATATTTACATACTAGTCAGGATACGATTTTAATTCTAGTAGGTGATACTACTATATTAAATATATTATATTATATGTTATATTACTATGATTAAATATAACCAAATGAGATTATTACTTGGAAAACTAAAATAAAATAACATAAAATACTAATGAATTGCATCTTATACTCAATATATTCAGTAGCATATTGTACTGAAATATTTCATAATTAGCAATTTATATTTCATTTAGAAACTAAAAAAAATGGTATGTGTTATAGGCACGTACCACAAAACTGTCTGTCACTGTCTTCCCGTTCATCGTCGATTTGCTCGAGTGGGCACCAGTAACATCTCCATATGACCTGTCTCATGCAAGTATAGCCCAAGGGCACCTGCTTGCTCCAGGAACATAAAGAGCCTCAAACCATTCCAATCAGGTCATGGGAATGAGGTCTATAAATGTTACTGGTATCTGGCATATCAAATACGACACGGGTAGATTGCCAGGCTCTGCCGTGCAGGTAGCATATTCTTGTAGTCATCTCAAAATCCAGCATTTATTGATGAACCGCGGGGCCTCTTGCGGCCACCGAGCCGAGCTGTGATAGGCTGGTCTGCTGGGTGGAGTTCTGACGAGGGGAAGACCGGATGTGGAAAATGGAGGTCCTCATGGAGTTGGGGGTCGCCTGGCTTGTCATACCACATACCATGTCATAAATGAAATAATATACACCGAGCTGTGATAGGCTGGTCTGCTGGGTGGAGTTCTGATGAGGGAGAAGTCCGGATGTGGAAAATGGAGGCCCTCATGGAGAGGAGGGTCGTCTGGCTCATCATACCACATACCATGTCATAAATTAAATAAAATACACTTGCTATCACGATCACGATCACGATCTTCCCATTGATCATCTATTTGCTAGAGCGGGCACCAGTAATATCTCCATATGTCCTGTCTCATGCCAGTAGAGCCAGGGGCATCTGCTTGCTACAGGAATATAAAGAGCCTCAAACCATTATATTAGGTCATGGGAATGACCTAATGTAATTGTTACTGGAATTTGGCATATCAAATACAACACGAGAAGCTTGCCAGGCTTGCCGAGCGGGAGGTAAACTCTTTTAAACACCTCCAAATAAAGCATTTATTGATGAACCGCGTGGCTGCAAGCGGCTGCGTGAGCCGGGCTGTGATGGGCTGGTCTGCTGGGTGGAGTTCTGACGAGAGGGAAGTCCAAATGTGGAAAATGGGGGCGCCCGTGGAGTGAGGGTGGTGGTCTGGCTTGTTGTGAGGCTCTGCCGAGGTGGTGGGCCAGGGCTAGAACCCGCCATGCCTCCCGACTGCCTCATGAACGGCTGTGCACAGGGAGAGCAAGGAACAGCTCTGCCCCATGTCTGAGAGACTCTGGACCAGCATACCTGGGCCAGATTGAGGAAAAAGCTGCTGCAGGGTGGGTGTCGATGATCCGGGCTGTGATGGGCTGGTCTGCTGGGTGGAGTTCTGATGAGAGGGAAGTCCAAATGTGGAAAATGGTGGCGCCCGTGGAGTGAGGGGTGGTGGTCTGGCTTGTTGTGAGGGCTCTGCCGAGGTGGTGGGCCAGGGCTAGAACCCACCATGCCTCCCGACTGCCTCATGAACAGCTGTGCACAGGGAGGCAAGGAACAGCTCTGCCCCATGTCTGAGTCTCTCAGACACTTGCTATAGACTGAGGAAACAGTGTAGCAGATAGAGCTCTTGATTTGCACATCTTTCATAAATGTCATGGATATTGAAAACACATAGGTTATAAAGTCATTACACAAAGAAGAACAATTAAACTATATTACTGTTCTTTCTCACTTGCTTATTGCACAGTCAGCTTTGATCACTTCAGAATCCTCAGTTTCACATATGTCCTCTGAGCCCTTCCAGGATGGAGCCCAGAACAAAGAGCTAGGAATGAGCCTAGGAATGATATTCTTCCCAATATAGTCATGTTTGATAAGCATTTATTGCTTTGTGAAATTCTATTATTTGTCACAGCTTCTAATATTTCTGCTCTCCATTTGGCAAATAGCATCATCATATCTGGTACAGTGAGGTGTGCCATAAGCATTTTCACCTGTGAACCTGAATATGTTAAATGCCATAACCTTTTTTCACATATGTGAATCAATTATATGATTTTCACATTTGAAAGCTACATATAAAAAATATCTATTTTGGTATCATTAAATGTTTTATCCATTGTAATTTTTAAGCATAGCATCAGAGATATATTATCAAACAAGAGGCTTCATGGTACGAATATCACTGAGTTGATATATTTGCAGAAAAATATATGGCAATTAGGACTGTTTTTTGATAAAAGACTCAAGTTTTCTCGTTTTGATTTATTACCTAAATTTTGTCTGAAGGTATTGTACACTTTCAGTGAATCACTTTTGTAACACACCTTCTAACCTACATCATCTTCTATATCAAAATGCCACCTCAGTACTTGGGTATCTGAAGAGTAGACTTTGCCATAACAATTCACACCTTTAAATTATTCTCTAAATGTCTGTATCAGAGGAAATTATTGTGTGAAAAAAAAATAACTACGTTTGTAACCAGTATATATGGGTTATTTGAAAAAACCTCTGGAACTATGGGTTTTCACAATCAGCTTCAACTGTTTATGTTCCCCTAAAAACAACAGTGTATATTTTTAAAGTTTCATCTCAATTATGCACTGAGTACTATATAAAATTATTTAGTCTTTAAATCTGAGGTCTATGCATAAAATATCATCAAAATGAACATAAAGTAAATTAAGAAAACTAGTACTCTGTGTATCCTCTCGTACCCTGTTGAAATTTCTGAACTCTGATAAGAGCTGACTGCAATGAACAAACCAGAAAAAACAATTATGTACTTTGATTGTTCTTCCTTATGTGATTAACTTTATAGCCCATGTGCATTTTAATATTTCTCTTACCTATGAAACATATCACATATGGAATTTTATGAAATGTAAAATTTCTTGAAGGAAAGTGCCCTAACAGCTCTATCTTGCCAGTGCCCTCCAATATTTTTTAACACATAATGAATGCTCTGTTTGTTCTTTTTTTCTCCAACACATATCTTTAAATCTGGTACCCTTCAGTTACATCAGCACCATGTGAACTGCATGCATTGCTTCTTACTGCTGCAGAGCATTCCTCTTCTCTCTCCAGTCAACTGCTCTTAGACCTTTATAAACCCTGAGATAATGGACTAAAAGATGAGTGAGTATTAGCACTCAAACATGGTTCTGAACAACTGCTTTGTATTCTTATGCTTTGTCAAGAAGTCGGGACACTGAAAGACCTACTCTTAATTTTTGTATTCTTATGGGTCATACCAAGAAGTCAGGAATTGGAAGAACTACTCTTAAGTTTTTTGAGTAATCTCTGTGTGGTCTTCATAAAGGTTAGGCCAGATGGCATTCGGCCCAACAGTGAATGAGGGTTTTTTTTTGCATCCCCACTAACGCTGGTTATTTCTATTTTTTTATATCTACCTTTCTCAGTGGTATGAGATGATACCTCGTTGTCATTTTGAATTTACAGCCCTCAGGTGGTAAGTGTAAATAATATAGCTTATAATTCTATTTGACATAATAAAATATTTTAAGGTTCAGTTACACTTAGAAACTTAGCATCATCTCCTCCAAATTATCTATACTGTTGCAAAAAGCACATAGTCATACTATTATCAACAGCATTGTTGAGTAAATGATCAATATAACTCATATATTTGTATTATTCCATTCAGCATATATTCCATACCTTCTTTATCCACTGCCTACAGATGGGCCATTGGTTGTTTTTAATGCTTCCCTATTACAAATAATGTTAATATGAATGTAGTATGTATTTTTTGAGTTACTTTTTATATTTCATATAAATGCCTAGTAGTAGTATGGTAGTTTATAAGTCAATTCTAATTTTATTTTTAAAAATGCCTCATTTTTAATAATGGCTGGTGTGAATTCACATGCCTTTCTAAGTGGTTTCTCTTTGGATACATTTTTATGCAAGTCATCAGACTATTTTTAAAACTTGGGTGCCGGAACCATAGCATACTGAGTAGGGCATTAGCGTTGCATGCGGTTAACCCAGTTCGATTCCCAGCATCCTATATGGTCACACAAGGACTGCCAGGAGTAATTCCTGAGGGCAGAGCCAGGAGTAACCCTGAGCTTTGCAGGATATGACCCAGAAAACAAAAAACACAAAACAAACTTCATTAAATATTGTTGATTTGCTTGAATTCCTCATATATTTAGTCAATTAATCCTTTATTGGAATAGACATCATTTTTCATCTAGCAGTGTGCTGTTTTTTGTTGTTGGCTTCTTGTTGTGCAAAACTTTTAACATTTGATATAGTCCCATTTGCTTTTATGTATGCCATGGAGTCCAGTTCCCCAAACCATCACTGAGGTTATAGTCTGTAAGTCTATCTCTTTTGTGTTCTTCTGTGTGTTGTGTGGACTCCCTCTCGTCAGAGCTCCACCTAGCAGAAGCGCTGATCACAGCCTGGTTCATCAATAAATGCTGGAGATTAGAGGTGACTACAAGAGTAGCCCACCCACACGGCAGAGCCCAGGAAGCTACCCGTGTCGTATTTGATATGCCAAATATCAGTAACAATTATAGGACTCATTCCCATGACCTGATGGAATGGTTTGAGGCTCTTTATGTTCCTAGTGCTAGCAGATGCCCTCGGGCTACAGTAGCATGTGACAGGACATATGGAGATGTTACTTTTGCCTGCTCAAGCAAATCAATGATCAACCTGCAAGTTCAAGTGCTACATTGTATAATTTGGGGTCTTATGTGCAAATCTTTAGTCCCTTTAGGTTTCTGTTTTATGTATGGTGGTAAATAATTATGAAGTCTAGCAATAGTTATTTTCAAGAGCAATATAGGTCATATATGTGTAAAGTTGAGATATTAGAGCTTAGCTAAAAATGTGGCATTCAGGTGCCTGTATTCATTCTTACCACAGCCATGCTTGGCTACACTGCTGCTACTTGGCCTAATGTTTTTCTTTTCTCTCCCTGCCCATTCTCTGCTGATCCTTTTTGACCCCATTGTCCTTTTCTTCTTGCCAGTGACTGCAGCTGCTGGAGTAGCACTGCTGTGTTCTGCTCTTTTACTCAGTGTTTACAATGGAAGGAAGAAGAGCAACTGGCATTATTTATACAATACCTTTCTATTGTGGGAGTGGGAACTGTCCTCTGAAGGTGAACGGACCAGTTTATTCATGCTATGAGATTTTCCAGCATTGGTTTCTCCAGTGTAAGAATTTGAAGTAAGGCTCTACCTTGCTTAATATCAATGTTTGACATAAAAAAGATAATGTGGTGGCAACTTCAAATCCTGAGTTTGTAGTAGTAGACAATCTTTGTGGTTTCCATACTAAGTCAGCTATTGATGCCACTCCATGCTTTCATTTTCCCTTTTAATCTGGTGGTGAATAATATTGACTCAAATTCACTTGCAGGCATAATAGCACAAATGATAATATCTTGGCATAGAAGACTTTTGGCTTCTGAAGAGTGTATGCTAAAAAATCAAACAGCTTCCTGATAGCTTTGATGAGCAATATTATATGCATGCTAGTTATTGTAGAAAAAAATAAATGCTTTGGCATATTTTCTGATTTTGTATTTTCCTTATATTTAAATGGATGAACGAATTGCTGTTTTTGTTTTTTAAAAAAAAAAAACCCTGTTTCTCTTTGTACACCTAAATGATACTTTGAAAACTAAAAAAGTCAATTATAATAATAAAGTGTCATTTCCACACAGAAATTTATTTATTTTTTTATCCTCTTAAAATTTTATTGTTTTTTTTAATTTTTTTATTTTTACAATTACAAAGATATACAATTAAAAAGTTCATATTTGGGTTTTGGTCGTACAGTGTTCCAGCACCCATCCCGCCAACAGTGCCCATCTCCCACCACCAACGTCCCCCGGTTCCCTCTCCCCTCCCCCAGCCCTCCTCCATGGCAGGTTCTTTATTTCTTTCCGTTTCTCTCTCTTTCTCTTTTCCTTTCCCTCCAGACTATGGATTACTGATCCACACAGAAATTTAGAAAATGTTGCTAGTAATGTTACCGTTATAGATGAAATCAAGACATCTAGAATATATGATGTTATTTTAAACAAAATCAGTCTTTTCCTTTCCGTTAATTCAAGTAAAACAAATGCGTGTCTGTACTGCTTACTACTTTTATAATATTATTAGAGTGAAGGGAAGCTATTCTAGAATAAAAATAAAAGAGACCTTAGGCCATGATCGATTGTCTAGTGCGTTCATTGGATAACTCAGCTAACAGCTTCAACATGCACTGCTAACTCAGCTTATGCAAACTATTAGGACAATCTTCTATTCATCTGGAGAAAAATTACAGCAGGTAGGATGCATACCTTGCATGTGCCAGCCCAGATTCAATCCTGACTCCATTTTTTTCCCCCCTGAACACCCCAAGTAGTCACCCCTGACCTCAGAGACAGGAATAGCCCTGAGCTCTACTGGGTGTGGCCGCCAAACCAGAGATAAAACATGAGTTAAGGCTCCTGCCCTGCATGTGACTGATCATGATTTGATCCCAGCTCAGCATATGGTCCTAGTACTGACAGGGATCACTCCTAAGCTCAAAAGTCAAGTGCAGACACTCAGCACTAGCAGGATTAATATCTAAGAAATTAGAAAACACCATAAAACTAAACAAAATAAAAATTGGAGCATCTATTTCAGTATAGAAGAACTTCAGAATGATAGTTTAAATTGAAACTGTATTATGAAATTTCTGTTACGTTACACTTGTTTTATTATATAACATATATAAATTATATATATCTGACTTTTTTGGTTTATACAAAGAGCTAGGTTCTTAATCATGAATTTATCAGAATTAACATATATTTAAAGTATTTAAAGTGTAATCCCTGCCCCTCAAGGCATTGCAGGTGTGGCTGTGGTACCCGGCTGTGTCAGCAGGTGGCAGACAGGAGACAGGCTTGTCTAGACCCAGGGCTCTTCCCCGTGGTCCCTGGATGGTGGATGGTTTGACATAGAAAAACACTGTTCCCCCTGAGATGAACCCAGAGCCACAGTAGAGCCTGGCAAGCTACCCATGGTATATTTTATATGCCAAAAACATTAAGAATAATGGACCTCATTCCCAATGAATGGAGACATTACTGGTACCTGCTCGAGCAAATCAATGAACTAGAGTGAGGCAAGTTACAAGTTACAAAGTACAAAATTTCAACTCTCGTGCTAGTTATTACTTGAGTTCAACTACAGGTAACATTATTTTCATAAGAATGTGACTTACAATGCTGAGATTATAGTACCATATGTTTAGTAAAGTGTAAATTCCATATCATGAATATAGCTTTTTGGTCATAAATTAGCTGTCAGTAACATAAGGATTTATCTCTGCTGTCAGTTTTTTTTCCCCATTGGTCTGAAAGTCTGCCTTTATCGTGTACAATACACTTTTGATTATTATAAATTAATAGTATAATTTAAAGTCAGGGAATGCAGTTCTTCCCATCTTCCTTTCCCCTCAGAATTGCTTTGACTTTCAGGGAGAGTTTTACAGCTCCTTAAAAATGTTAACAGTGTTTGTTCCTTGCCCTTGAAGAAGGCCCTTCGGGAGATTTTGAAGGGGATGCTTTGAGCTCTAGATAGGGTGACCAAGGGGGATGTTAGGTGGGGAAATGGAGGGGTCATTGCTAGGGGCACGCCTAGCAGTGCTCATGACTTAACCCTGACTATGCACTAAGAGATCATTCTTCAAGGAATGCAGTGACCCATAAGGGGTGCTGGGAACTGAACCTGAGTCAGCCATGTCAGGGCAACTGCCCTCCCTTCTTTACTATCCCTCCATCTAGCAGACCATGTTAACTGTCAATTCCTCCAGTCCATGAACATGCTTCCCTTTACTTAGATCTTCTTTATTTATTTTAACACCGTTTGTATTAAATAAGTATTTTAGTTCCGTTGTTAGATTTGATTCTTAATTACTTGATTTTATTTATTTTTGTGTAAAATTGTAAATATATGTAGATGTTACTGGTGCCCCCTGGAACAAATTGATGAATGACAAGAAGACAAGTGATACAAGTGACAAGTGATCATATTCACTTACATCACTTGTCTTCCCGTTGATCATTGATTTGCTCAAGTGGGCACCAGTGACACCTTCATATATCTGGTCATAGGCTAGTAGAACCCAAGGGCATCTGCTCACTCCAGGAACATGAAGAGCCTCAAACCATTCCATCAGATCATGGGAATGAGGTCTGTGATTGTTACTGGTATTTGGCATATCAAATACGACACAGGTAGGAGGCCAGGCTGTACCGTGCGGGTGGGATACTCTGTAGTCACATCTAATCTGGAGCATTATTGATGAACCGCGCGGCCGCAAACCAGCCGCACAAGCCGTGTTGTGATCAGCTCTTCTGCTGGGTGGAGCTCTGACAAGAGGGGATTCCGGATGTGGAAAACTTAATGATACCACCTTACACACACACATCACAGTTGATAAAGTTATCACATTAAGGACAAAAATGTGGCAAGCTTCTGTGTATTAGTTTTGAGATCTGCCACTTTCCTATTCTGCCTTGCAGTTTTTAGAACATTTATGATTAAATATTTAGGAGTTATTATGTATATTATGATGTCTACTTTTTCAAGTAGTAGGCTTAAGCTTTCCTAGTGAGTTGGTTATCTTGCTAGGATGATAATAGCTTTTTAAAATTTTTTTTTGACTTGGGCTTACTTAGTATAATTCTGTTTACCCTGACATCTCAGCCATCCCATCTCGTAAAATGCCACCAATACTTTCTTTATTTTAGATCTCTCTTTTATTTTTATTTTTTTAGCATCACTTGATCACTTGATCACTTGAATTCCGTTATTCATTGATTTGCTCGAGCGGGCACCAGTAACATTTCCATTTGACCCTATCATGTGCCAATGTAGCCCAATGGCAACTGGTTGATTCAGGAATATGAAGAGCCTCAAACTGTACCTTCAGGGTCTTGACAAGGAAGTCTGACCATCTTGTGGGTGGGCGACCACGTGATATTTTGACATCCCATGGGATCCAGTCGGTAACAGCTCTAGTCCAGCGGTCATCTCCAAATCGCATTACATGTCCAGCCCATCTGATTTTCGATGCCTTGGCAAACAAGACAGCGTCCCTGATTCTGGAATAGCGACGGAGGTCAGAACTCCGGATTCCTTCTCTCACTTGAGTGAGGCGTGATATTCCAAGCATAGCTCTTTCGATTCCTCTCTGGGAGACCCAAATAGCATTCTCATCCTGCTTTCGTAGGGCCCAGGTCTCTGAGGCGTATGTTAATGCAGGGAGAACAGTGAAGTCAAAGAGATGTGCCCGGAGTCGGAGGTTCTTTGTCCTTTCAGCTATTTCTTTGATGCCTTTGAAGGCATTCTATGCAGCTCTCTTCTTCCTGTGCAGCTCAGGTTTTAGGTCGTTCATCATGTTGACTTCTCGATCTAGGTACACATAACTGCTGCATTCAGAGATGTTTGTTCCATTGAGAGCGAATGGGGCCTCGAACTAGTTCATTTTTTCATAATGAACTCTGGAACTAGTTCATTTTTTAGCATGTTACACACCAATCACTTTAGACAATACAATTATTTGGTTTGGCATAAAATGGAACAGAAATTTATATTTTTTCTATCTTTCAATACAAGAACTTGTTTTAGACTGTTTTAATAGTAGGGGCTGGGTGTGCAGGAGTGTATGTTATTGGAGTATGGAGTATTTAAAAATATGTGCACCTATTAACTGGCGATGTGAATTAGGGATATATCACATTGCAAACTCAGATACTGACATTAGAATTTCAGGTAATCAACCAGTAGCTCCCTTCATCTGTGCTGTGTTTCATTATTTTCTTTTGCCTTTCACACGCTTCTGTGCTGAGTTATCCAAGTGATCATACTCTCAGTGCCTTTTACTCTGTAGCGTCAGTTTTGATACTCTGCCTTTTCCATTATTTCAGAAGTCTGTATTAAGTTACCACCACAATAAGATTATGTCTTCTCATCATTTTATAAAATTAAGCTGTGGATTCCTGACCAGTTTTGATTAATGCACTCTAATGAGTGTAGTGCACTTTAGTCTCATCAGCTAATGCTCGACACCAGGCTGGGATTCTGCGGTCACTGGGGAGCATCTTCTTCAATCAGAGCTGAAAGAATAGGTTTCACTTTATCATGGATTTCACTCTGGCTAATGTCAGACATTGTATGTGATACATATAGCTTTCTTTCTAAAATATAGCAAGTTGTGAATGTCTCATTTCATTCCCTGTATGTACATTTGAAGGAATTTCAATTAGCAGATACTATCAATATGATTTTATCAGACATATTAAAATTGTTTATATGTTTTCTTTTAACATTGCCATTTTCATTTGCCTTGTAAAACTAAGTCAACATTTTAAATACAAAAAGGAAAGTCCATCAATAATACATAAAGTAAAAATGTTATCTTTTCATGTATGGAGTTTATCAAAAATCATCTTACACAATTGAAATCTAATCCTAGAAATGCAAAAAAAAGCATTTAGTTAAAAATTCAGTCTCTTTATATACAAGTACCCAAGGAAAGGAGCTGTTGAATAATATAGTTGATAATATATTGCTCTATGGTTAACTAATATATTGTTGTTACTTTTATAGTATTTGACATCTACTTCACACACACGCACACACACACACATATATAAATGCAGCTTATTTGATATGACATCTAACATTTGAATATAAGTTCAGGTTTTTCATAGGCAAAATAAGGCAATTGATAACAATTATGTGAATAAAATTTCTGTTGTGTAAGTGGACATTTTATTTTACTCTATGTTTTCTTAATTAAATCAGTTACAAGGTTGTTCATGACTAGGTTTTGGTCATACAGTGTTCCAACACCTGTCCCACCACCAGTTGTACATTTCCTGCTACCATTGTCACCAGTTTCCCACTGCTTCTAAGGCAGGCAACAGGAGTTGAATGCTGAAAGTAGGTAAAGGGAGATAAAAATCATCACTAAGTATTGAATTGCTCAATGATTTTTGGAGTTGTTTATTATTCAGTTATAAATAAATATTCAGAAGAGGAACCTTATGGAATTTTAGGAATGCAGTCAATTTTCCCAGGGATTCCATACAAAGTGGAGTAAAGTTCTAGTCCAAACTTATGGGTAAGACAAATGAGATCACACATTTCCAATTTCATTTGGCCTATTGTCTTCTTTAAAAAAAAAATAACAAACAAATCCGATATCCTATGAAATCCATCTTACTTAAGAAAACAAACATATAATCCCACCAACCTATCTGTAATTATTTGTCCCTCAGTTGTCCTGGACTGCCTTAGTGTATTGCCCACTTTGGGAAGTACTCAAATGAAAAACTCAATCTTTGCCTGGACCACATTACTTTCTGGGGGATCTATCCTTGCTCTGCTGTGTGCAAGACAAGCACATTGTATTACCTTTGTATTACCTTTCCTACCTTAATGATGAGCATTTTTCATGTGACTGTTGACCATCTGTCTTCAGGGAGTGTCTCTTCATTTCCTCCGTCCACCTTTTCATAGATTTTGTGGATTTGTCATTGTTGTTTAACTTTGTAAGTACTATATACATTTTGCATATTAGTCCTTTTATGTGATGTGTTAGTTTATTTTCCCATTTAGTTGGTTGTTTGTAGTACATGCTTCTTTAGCTGCATAAAAACATTTTAGATTGATTGTGTCCTATTTTTTTCCTGCTTCTTTTGTCAGTGGAAGTATATTAGTAAAAACACCTTTTAAGGTCCAGATCTTCAAGATTTCTGCTCATATTTTTCGCAGTGTATTAAATGGATCCAGGCCTAATCTCAATGTCTTTGATCCACTTTGAGTTAATTCTTGTGTAGGGTGTGAATATGGATACAGCTCCACTCTCTTACATGTGACTATTGACTTTTCCAATATTTGTTGAAGAGATTAGAATTACCACTTTTATGTACCTAGCTCCTTTGTCAAAAATTAGTTATGCATAGATATGGGGTTTTGTCTTTGGGTACTCAATTCTAACTCAATGGTCAGATAGTGTCTCCTTATTTCATACTTTTTTGATGACTTTAGCTTTCTAGTCTAGTTTCAAGTAGGTAATAAGATAATGCTTAACTCAAGTATATATCTATAAGGATATATACATATATACTAAATATATGCATACATGTGTATATGTATATATTGCACAAATACAGATATATACAATACATGCATATATATGGAGTAGTATATATATGTATATGCATTTATATACACATACAACCTCATATGAATGTAATTGTATACAAATATATATGCATATCTAACTATCTATAATTGGGGGATCACACCTTGTAGATATCAAGGTTCTGTCCTGGCTTCATGCACAGAGATCACTTGTGGTGATGCCCAAGGGATCATATGCACTGCTGGTGTCAAACCAGGTATGACTGTGTACAAAGCAACTAACTGCCTTGAATTCTGTATTACTTCTCCAGTTTCAGAAGTAATATCCAAGGACCAGGGACTTGGTTGACTGGTAGAATTCTTGCCTGGAATGTGTGAGGCCCTGCAGTGTTTCTGAGGCACTCCTATAAAATAAATAAAATAATGCACCAGAATTCACATAAACTCACAACACAATTTAAAGATAATTTAATTAATTTATTTAATTTATATAGAAAAACAATTGAAACTTGAGTGACTTGGAAGTAAACCTTTAGTTAGAAATACCAGATTCTCGATGACTGGATAAAGAAACTTTGGTACATCTACACAATGGAATACTATGCAGCTGTTAGGAAAAATGAAGTTATGAAATTTGCCTATAAATGGATGGACATGGAGAGGATCATGTTGAGTGAAATTAGCCAGAAGGGGAGAGAAAGATATAGAATGACTGCATTTATTTGCATGGCATAAATATATATGTACATATTATGATACCAATATCCAAGGTCAAGTGAAACATGTATCAGGAGGTCTTGTCAAAGGGGGAAATTATCACAAATGTGTGGGAGTCAGAGGCTAGGTAAGACAGAAAATGGAACAGTGTGCTAACAATTGTCAAAAGTACTAATACCAACCTAGAACTGAGCATTAAATACAGGCAAAAAGATGACACATGACAACCCTTTAATGAATGTATGTTTTGTAATCCACAATCTGGAAGGGAAGAGAAAGAGAAAGAGATAGAGAGAAAGGGAAAGATATAAAGAACCTGCCATGGAGGCAGGCTTGGGGAGGGAGGAGGGAACCAGGGACGGTGGTGGGAGATGGGCACTGGTGGAGGGATGGGTGCTGGAACACTGTATGACCAAAACCCAAATATTAACATTTTTGTGATTGTATATCTCACGGTGGTATAATAAAATACTTTTAAAAAATAAATACCAGGTTACTTGGCTCTGTAATCAAAACTGTCAGGAGTCGGTTTTAGAAGATGACTAAGCCTTAGTTGGTAAAAAAATAAGGACATAATTGTATGTGTATGCTGTTTCCTGTCTATTCACAATTTCATTTCAATTATGTATTTTCAACATCGGAATTTGGCCAATTTCAATGTGTAGGGACATTTCCTCAAGAGTATTTCTGGTTTCTTTAAACATACCTATTTTATAATAGTTTAGACAGAATGAATAGTTTATTTATTTATTTATTTATTTATTTATTTTTTTTGCCTTTTGGGTCACACCCAGCGATGCTCAGGGGTTACTCCTGGCTCTGCACTCAGGAATTACTCCTGGCGGTGCTCGGAGGACCATATGGGATGCCGGGATGGAACCCGGTTGGCTGTGTGCAGGGCAAACACCCTACCCGGCTGTGCTATTGCCGCGGCCCAGCATAAATAGTTTAAAGCTTCTTTGATGTACAGTTACTCACCAAAGTACTCAGTACCCTTCACTAATATCTTTATGTGGCTTCTCTCTAGACACTGTATGAAGTTTTCCTCTTCTTTTCCCATTCTCTTTCCCCAAATTTTTGTTAATATAAATGTTGCTATCAAAGGTCAAAGGTTCATCATCATCATTGAGACTATTTTCTTATTTTTCCTCTCTGTACCATAAGTGAGATAGTTCTGTCTGTTATTCCTCTGACTTACGTTCCTTAATATGATACTCTCCATTTCTATCTATATTGCAACAAATTGTATGATTTAATCTTATTTAATAAATGGAAACTATTCCAGTATATACATATACCACTACCTTTACCCATCCATTTTTTGTTGGAATATGGGTTGTTTCAATGTACTGATTAGTAATTTTGTAACTTGCCTTATTATTTTAATATTTATTGTTTTGACCCTTATCTAATATTGAATAAGCACATCTGATAAAATAAAGTTTGAATTAGTATTGTACACTGAAATAAGCAAGACTCATTAAATAACTTTCCATTCTGTCTGGTTTTAAAGTAAAAGTAATTAATACTTGTCGGGAGCACCTGGGGTCCCCAACAGTGTCGGGAAGCGAGTCCCCTTCTACCTCCAAAGCCGGCGGGAATGGATGAAGACTCAGGAATCCAATGCAGTTTTAAAAAGGACTTTACTATCACAGGTTCCAAAATACAATCCAAGAGCAGGGAAAACCTCCAGACTCTGGGTCCCAGCTAGGCCCCAGCCAGGTGTAGACCAAGATGGCTGCCACCACGTGTTGAGGCCCGACAGAGAATGGAGAGGACGAGAAGCAAAAACACCAAGGGAAGCCGCAATGGCAAAAAGGGAAAAAAAGAGAGAGAGTGCTTTTTTTTCTTTCACCCTTATTTTATAGCTAGAAATCCGCCCAAACTCCCCAGCCCATTCTGGGCTGGGCTATCTAGAGATGAAAACAGGAAAATAGCTCTATAGAAATGTAGCAACTTCAGGAGACAATCGGGCTGTTTACAAGGACCCAGAGCTAATTAAAAGCCTCCTAGCAGAGCTGGGAGAAGCTGTAAGCTAAATGTAACTTCCCCTGGCAGGAAGGATCAAATGCCCTCAGGTATTTTCTCCCAGCACCTCACCTAATGTCTTGAGCCAAGATCTGCCTGGAATTGCCTTTATAGGGTAGAGAAGGGGGTTTCTTAGATGGCATGTCTCTGTACCAAAGACTAATACTAATGCCAGTTAAATATTTCTCCAAGCCTTCACAAGAGTCTCCTCTACTTCACGGTAGTTTTGTATTTTAGTTGCCTTTGAGTTATCAGGGAGCCATGCTCGCTTGCTTGGAGGCAAACAGCATTTCTCTCTGGTCTAATTACTTAGAGATCCAACGTGGCCAGGCAAATATGCTGGTAAGCTCTAGCTAGTCCCATGATGATTGTGGTAGCATGAGAGAATATTGATACCAGCCAGTACAGAATACATCGTCAGGTAAGACTGCCACATTCAGACTACCCCCTATCTATGAAATGACCTGCAGGAGGCAATCCAGGGCAGATGCAGAGGCCTAGGCCTTTAGGTGTCCTGCAACAAATACTTAAAAGTAGAGTATTGGGGTCAGAGCGATAGCCCAGCGGGTAGGGCGTTTGCCTTGCATGCAGCCAGCCTCTGACGGCCCAGGTTCAATCCCTGGCATCCCATATGGTCCCCTGAGCACCGCTAGGAGTAATTCCTGAGTGCAGAGCCAGGAGAAAACCCTGAGCATTGCCGCGTGTGACCCTCAAAAAAAAAAAGCAAAAAAAAAAGTGGAGTATTATTCAGCAGAATCTTATTTCTATAAAACTATTTTTTTGCTTTGGAAAATTATATAATATGTAAAAGCATGTATTATGGTTATTCAGAATTTAAAAAGCATAACTTTTCTACTATTACTTTTAACTATACTGTCAAATAGTTTTGAATGCTGATGCTTATTCTAAATGTGTATTCCAAGAATATTAACTTAAATTTATCATTCTTTTCATTGATAAGTAACATATCTTTTTGTTTCATAACAAAATATTATTCCAAAGAATTAGTCGCTAAAAGAAATATGCAGAGCGATATTAACACATCCCAGAATTTCATTGCATTGTTAATTCAAGAGTTATTTGTCAAATCCACTTTTCTTGTGTTTTATATATGCTATAACCTAGAGAATGTGACCTTTTTAATAGTTATTTATATTGTTATGCAATTAAAGTTCTCTCTACTCATTTTTCTTTCTCTTTTTCTTCTTAACGTGCTGCAGTAGCTAACATACTATGGAGAGAACAAGGTACTAAATTCTATACTTTTCATGTTTTGTTTACTTTTCTTAAATATTAGAAGTTTTGTCAATTGTTTTAATGCTTTCCATATATGTTTATTTGAATCAGTTTTTATTTAGTCTTTTATTTAAAATATCTACTATTTAAAACGAATCTGCTATTTAAAATTTGTCTACTTATCTGCTAATTAAAATTTATTTACTATGTATTACATTTTATTCATCTTAATGTAATAGTAACGTATAACTAGGATGTTACAATATACAAAAAAATCAATATGCTGAGTGTTACAATATGGAATTTAAGATATGTTGCCATTTAAAATTTGTCTACTATTTACTATTTAATATTTATCTACTCTTTATCACTTTTCATTCATCTTAATTTACTAGTAACATAACTAGGATGTTGCAATATATTGAGAAATCAATAGACTGAGTGTTGCAAAATGGAACTTAGGATATGTTGTCATTAAAATATGTCCTAAAGTCCTAAGCACTTATGGCTGTGGTCTAATCTCCCACATAGTTAATCAATGGGATATAATAATAATGTACGAAAATATGTTATAGGCATAAGATATACTGATTAAATCTAGTTTCCACCACTTACACAATGAGGCCATCTGCATCAATTTCCTTTTTCTGAAAAGGATGCTGTTAATCGATATTAGAACTATCAACTCCTTAAATATAGTCAAATGACTGGCACTGTTGTTTTTTTTTATTATTCTTTTTTATTAGTCACAAAGGTGGGGGAAAGCATCCCAAAGTCACTAAAATAGCTCATAAAGTGTGTTTTAGTTAAATTTTTAAGAGAAAAACGTGGAGAGTTCACCATTGTACTTTCTCTTACTAAACAATCACCAAATTTGTTTGCTTTGCAATTCATCTTAAACAAAACATTGTTTCCCAATTACATTTTTTTCTATGATCTGGAGTCTCTGATGGTTCTAAAGGTTATTCTCAGAAGCTGCAAGTGATTTTAATAAGTTAACAATCTTAACCATGTTTTTAATGGTTAAACATGCTATATTTTCTATTTTGGGTAATTTTTTCTCTTTAAATATTGTGATTAAATTTAAAGTATTTTATTAATGAGGTCTGATGTAACTATTTTCTTTCCTTTTATTCAGTTTTGTAGTTTACATTTTAAAGTACAAATTCAATTATTGAAACTAGTATTGACATATGTATTAGGCATTTCTTTATGCTATTTCCCTCTTGGTATCAAATAAATATTTCTGTGGCATTTAAGAAATTGATTTCATTTTATCAATGTAATGGACACATAAATACTTAAAGTCGTAAGTCAACTGCCAGAGATCAGGCTGTGTTGATTAATTTCTAGGAATGATTACAGGAATTATTTTACGTCAGTGAGCCAGTTTATTTTAATACCATGCTTCAGATACAATTGGCAATCTAGTTGCTAATCAGTGATATAAAAACCTCTTTCAACTTTGTGAAACAAATCTTCTCTATAATTTGACATAATTTGGTAACCACTACAAACATTATTTGTTTATAATAATTAACATGTAATACTAGCAGAATATTGAAACTCTCTGGATTAAGATTATTGTTAGATTCATTATAGAAAAATGTGTATTTAAAGTTTACTTCAATTAATATGATAAATGTATACGCTCTGGTCTTAATAAGATTTTATTTATCAATGGTATTTTTTACTTTTCATCTTTTTTGTGCGTGAAAGAAAAAATAGTCATTTCTTAAAATTTTCAGACAATTTTAGAACATAGCCAAGAAATATCTTTTGGTAATTATTTTAATGTTTGACTTAATCTATTGTCATTACTAGAGATTTTTTATTTACAAAATACTTAAATACTATATTTGAGGGGGTGATATGATAACAGTGTGTGGTGTCTGCCTTGCTCACGGCTAACCTGGATCCTCACTCCAGAACCACATATCAACTCCCAGGTCCTGTCAGAAGTGATTCCTGAGTACGATGTGAGGAACACGGGGTACAGTGTGTATGGAGGCAGGAGGTTCCATATCGAAGCCAGAGTAGTTTTACTTCTTGCTCCTAGTCCATACAAGATAGCATGTTGGGATACCACCTTTTGGGGTGTTATGAACTACATCAATTGTTATGATGTGATTAATATGGCGGATGCTCAGGAGTAAATACATTACGGAGTCAATAAACTCTTTAATAGGAGCATATTATATATGTGTATACACATATAACACAATGTAATATATTAGGAGCATATTATATGTGTATATACATATTATATAGCAGAATGTAATATATGGCTATAATTTTACTAATATGTGTTCTATTTTTAATTCTTTCTGGTCATGATTATAATTTATATAGTTTAGAGGACATTGTTTAAGAGAGAAATAGCTCAGTCATTTTAAGGCGCTATGTCTTTAAGAAGCTTCCAATCTTGTTTATAAGCATATATTGAACTTACTGTTTTACTACTATTTTACTATTTTACTACTATTTTACTACTGATATAAAATGTACAAAAAAACATTTACTATGAATAGTTTTCATGTATATTATTTATATTATTTTATATTATCTTTTAATCACATGTAATTTAACATAATATTCCCTAATGTTTAATAGATAAATAGCTGAGTATATATAATTTGGTTTAACATAGGTTTTTTTATATAATGAGTTAAAGAAACCATAATCATTTTATCCCCTGGAAGATTAATCTGAACTTCAGATACACTAATTTTAAACTCTTTGAGTAAGGGTAGTTCATTATATTGCATGCAGTTTTCCAAATGTATGAGGAGAAATTAATTTGATGAATATTTCTAAGATAAATAGAAAATAGAATATATTGGGGAAAGACTGGCTTGATATGACATTATTTTAAAGTAAACACTATATTGTCCATATCTGTGAAAGATTTCTAATTCAGATTATTTAAAATATATTTACATACAAAAATAGAAATAATGAAAGAAAAGACATGAATTATATAAGATAATTGACACCACTATCCAAAGATATATAAATTGTAGTGAAAATTTACAATTAACTTACTATGCTTACTATGCTTACTAACTTACTATGCTTCCATATGTTCTGATTAACTTTGTCATCTGTTATATGTAGTTTTGAATGTTTCCAATTTTGGTGAAAGATTGCAAGGAAGCATCTCAGTTCTTATTCCTTTGAGCTTGAAATTATTTGCATACCATTCACGGCAAAAGAGGTTGGAAATACAGAATATATGACTACACTCTGAGTTCCACACATCTATGAACTAATTATTTTTTAGAGAAAAATATATTGCATGTTATTGCTTCACAAAAGTGTTAGAGACATATTTTCAAAAAATTAATTTTCAGAAGATAAGTCAGTTAGCATGTAAGATTCAAATGTCAGACTACTGATTTATACAATTGAAACATACCAGTGTCCATACCCTGTATGTCTTTGGCATAAACTTCAGAAAAAAGTGTAAATGTCACGAGGAGAGAAGTTCTAGGAACAGGTTTTTCTCATCAGTGTAATAAGTAAATAATCTTGAATAAAGTGATGTTGTTTTAAAAATCAGCCATAATATCAAACATTGAAGGTATTTCTTTAGCATCAAAATGTATTGACTAGGGGCCGGAAAGATAGCCCAGCAGGTAGGGCGTTTGCCTTATGCGTGGGCGGCCTGTGACGGCCTGGGACTGTCCGGGTTCAATCCCGGCATCCCATATGGTCCCTCGAGCACCACCAGGAGTAATTCCTGAGTGTAGAGGCAGGAGAAACCCCTGACCATTGCCGGGTGTGACCCAAAAAAGCAAAAAAAAAAAAAAAAAAACATTAACTCATTTTTGACTGACAAACATTAACAAGTTCTGTAGCACAGAAGTCTCTTTTGATGCTTATCACAATTTGATATTAGATTAATGATAATGTAAGGCAGAGGAAGACATCACCAGGAACTCTCTTGTGAGCAATTTTTATTGATCATATAAATTTAATATATATGAAATGATAATATTCTCATATTGACTAAAATGTTAGCACTTTCTTATACTCTACATAATATTTTTTTTCTCTGTCCTTTTGACATTCAAAAGTCCAGTATTGATTGGGGGCTGGAGCCATAATACAGTTTATAAGACATCTGCCTTGCATGCAGCAGACATTCCTTTAATCCTCGGCATCCTCTATGTTTCCCTGAGCACTATCAGGAGTGATTACTAAATGCAGAGTCAGGAGTAACACCTGAGCATGCCAAATATCGCCCGCTGAAATAAAAAAAAACATAAGGGCCAGAGTTATAGGACAACTGGGAGAGCATTTGTTGCAGGCAACCTACACAGGTCCACTCCCTGACATCCCATATGGTCTCCCCAAGCACTGCCAGGAGTTATTCCTGCGTGCAGAGCCTGGAGCAACCCCCTGAGTATGGCCAGATATAACCCAAAAAAGTAAAAAAAAAAGGAAAAAAGAAAAAGAAATCCTTAAACAAAGTCTAATATTGATAAGAAAATCCTTTAAGAAAGAATTCACTCTAATGAGACTGTGAGTATATCTTACTCTTGTCATTAGCACTTTTTTTTAAAGGAAAGTGATAAATATATAAATATGGAACCTCACAGGCACCAACTAAGCTGTGGATCACAGCAAATAGTGCATTTGCCTAGCATATGGCCAACACGGGAACGATCTCTGCCATTCCATGTGGTTCCCCTGAGCACCGCCGGGAGGAATTCCTGAATGCAGAGTCAAGAGTATTTCTTTACACTCACACTATTTTGAGTATAAAGTAACTCAAAATGTTGAGTTACTTTGTTCAGAGTAACCTCTGAGCATTGCCGGGTCTGACCCATAAAGAAACAAACAAACAGACAAATAAAACTTGCTTTACCCAAATGAAACTACTCTTGTATTTTTACCTTTCCAACATCTCAAACATCAGGTAATTTACATTATTTTATGACCGGTATGTTTATAACAAATGAGTACATGTGTAAATTTAAAAAGAACCAAATCTTCAGTATGTATTATATAATAAATTTCAAAAGAGCTAAATCTACATTATGCAGCCATATAAAAAAATCATGCTTCTAAAATTAAGTAAATTTTATTTTGTTTCGTAAGCTATATGTGCCTAGCCAAAATACATCAAAATATATCTATTATGGTGCAATAGGACAAACTCATAGATGGTTCTAAATTCATCATAAAGTTTAGTTTCATAGCAGAGAGACTGATATGTGGGCTTACATTTATAGTCATTGCTTAACACAATGTATGAACTATAGTTCCTTAGCATTGTTCATTACTAAAAACATAGGGCTTATATTCCCACCAAAGTTAATCAAATGCAAAACCAACCAAATCTCGATTAATGCTGACAGTATTGTTTCAAGATCTTGCAATTTGGAAAGTACTTCATGTTCTGTAAAAGATTTTATGGGTAACTGTTTAATAAGCAGGCAAAACAGCTCATCATATTTGAAAAAATGATTTGGATGAATCTAGCAGGTTTTAAGAATACGGCAGCTCAAAGTTTTATCAATGCAAAAAATCAAATGAAATCTGATTTATTGTAAGATAAGTAGAGTTCAATAAATTAACTTAAAAACACAATTATAAAAGTAAGATTATAAATCAGATAAAAAAAGTTTGCAAGTATTGTGAACTTAGTCACAGTAAAACAATCAAATTACTGATGGTTCAACACAATTTTTCATATGATATGTGTATATATTTAATAAGCCGCATATATTTTATTTAGGCAACAACACTGAAAATGAGTTACCTGATTACAACTTATGTCAATAAGTTTCAGCAATGAATAATATTAATTTGACAGAATTAATTAGTGTGCATAATAATCTTATTTTGATAACCTATTAAACATTGGATACCTACTAAAAGTTTTATTGACAATATAATATAAATTTAGCTCCTACTACATCTGCTATATGATGTTGTTATAATATAGTGCTCTCTGGAGTTATGTTGTATAATTAAATATTAAAATTATGTATTAATACGTGAGAAATGTAAATTATTTATAAATAAATAAGTTATTTGCTGAAGAAACAGTATAAGGGTTATAGCACAAGCATTGCATTTTGCTAACCCAGTTTTATCCCAACACCACTTATAGTCCTCAGTTTATTATCTAAATTATTATACTTGTATGTTTCTTGTACCTTTTGTTTTAAACTACAGATATTTTTGAGAATATCAAAAACAGATATTGGGGGTCAGTGTGATAATATAATGGGTA
This sequence comes from Cryptotis parvus, assembly GCA_021461705.1. Classification (NCBI taxonomy): domain Eukaryota; kingdom Metazoa; phylum Chordata; class Mammalia; order Eulipotyphla; family Soricidae; genus Cryptotis; species Cryptotis parvus. The sequence continues at coordinate 138,838 of JAJIBD010025479.1, read as the reverse complement.
GCGGTGTTTTATTGCATGCATCCACCCTGGGTTCAATCCACGGTATTGCATATGGTCTCCTGAGCACTTTGAGGAGTAACTCCTGAGTGCTAAGCCAGGAGTAACCCCTGAGCATCACCGTGGATGACCCAAAAAAGCTTAAGAAAAAAACAAAAAAATGGATATTGAAATCTCTACACTTGAATACATGTACAACAATTATTATAAGGAAATATTTCCCCAATTGGGATATTTATCCTTTTATGCTTCTAACATTTTAATTCTATAAATTAAATATATACAGAGCATAACAGTTTTACCTTGAAACTTGAGTAAATGGTAAAATATTCAAGATTTTTAAAAATAACACACTTGTAATTAACACCTAAGTGAGGAAATTTTGTGATTCAGTGTAATTTGTGAAAGAATTTATTTTTTTTTTAATGGAATTTTAAAATCTACTGAAATATAAGTGAATTATAGACAGAGAATAAAGAAAAATATTTGTATGATATTAGCTACTGACTTAGGCATATGATAAAGTCTCCTATAGTTTGCAATTAATTTTGTAGGAGGCAACCAGGACGTGCTCAGAGATCACTCGTGGTGGACACCGAGAACCATATGGGGTACTGGGGATAGGGCCTTGGTTGAGTATGCTCAGGGCACATGCCCTACTGACTGTAATATAACTCCAGCCCTAGTTTTTGTTTGTTTGATTTTCTGGGTTTTTTTTTTTTAATGTAGGGGGCATACCCAGCAGTGCTCATGGATTTTACCCTGGACCATGCACTCAGGGATCACTCCCAGGGGGTTCAAGAAAATATATGGGTAAAAGTTATAGAGACCTGGGTGGCTGCAGGGAAGACAGGTACCCAACTCTCACTGTTTATCTCTGCTGCCCCGTGTGGTTTGTAGTCCCATCATTACACAAGTTAACAAATTGCTCTCCTGCCAACAATAAATGTAGCGCTGAGGTTTAGATGAAAAGGTTTCTTATAATGTTAATTTGAAACTTTAATCTGTTTTTCTCTTTATTCCTAAAGGTCTGGGAATTGGGAATATGTTCTATGTTTTTTATGAAGATGGAATAAAAGTGATACAACCTATAGAATGTGAATTTCAGAGGCACATTAAACCAAGTGAAAAACTCCTTGGATTTCAGGCAAGTATATAACATACTTTTTTTTAAAAATTTTTCCTTATGAATTTTCTTATGTAGAATTAAATTTTGGAAATAGAATCAAATCTCTCTATATATATGAAAATCATTTTGAGGATAGATTATTATGATAATGATATTGGCTGCTAAATTTTATATTTCAAGGAAACTGATATTGTTTATTTTAATAAGAATCTTAATTAGAATGGTACACTGTAGTTACTTTCAAATATTGAATAAAGTAGCATGTATAAACATGATATTAAATTAGGATATAGTTAACTAGTATAAATTTATTTTATTTTTACCTCACTTTTGAAGTCTGAATGGAATGAGCAATTTAGATTTACATATAAAATATGCATACTTTTACTTATTTTATGTATGTACCTTACATTGTCCAGAAATATTATTCTTTTAAATTATGATGTAGTATATAGAAAAGATAGAACACTAAAAACTGATCTTAATATGGCACCTAGAAATGTAAAGATCTAGAAAAAATAATTGTTTCATGGATTGAAGATAATGCCACTGGCAAAGAGAAAGTAATTGTTTTCATATCAATATAGTGTTATATATTTGTGTATATATGTATCTATACAAAAAATATACATGCATTATATATAATTTATAATTTTATTATTTACATATATATATATTACACCTTGAGCACAGACAGGTGTGACACAATAAACTTTTAAAAAAGTTAACTATTATCTAATATATGTGACCTCTTCTTTACTCATGGTTGTCTTAACTAATGAATCCATAGTTTACTTCACAGAAAATTAGTTATCACACCTTGCAATTTTAAATAAAGGTCTTGATTTTCAAAATTAGTGTTTATAGTACAGCATCTAGTATAATGGCTGGTCTTACACCACTTTTCAAAAATGAATTTATTGAAAAATTTATTGCTAGATCTAGATTACACAATCTCTTGTACATTCCCTGGGTTCAACATAACAAGTGTTTAATTTTCTTTTCATCTTAATATGTAACCCTAATTTAAAATTTCCACATACCATTTTTCATTTTTATTTATTTTTAATAAGTTAGTATTCTTATTATCTTTGGATAATTACTGAGAAATTATATTGCTGAAATGTTTCATAGGATAATTTATTATTGTATTTTAATATAATTTTAAACACACATTCTAATTATTAAATCCAAGAGGTTAATTCAGGATAACATAGTCAAACTATAGCTGTACAGATAGATACTCTATATAGATAGAAAAGAATTGTAGGAGTCAGTTTATAGAAATTTTAGAAGATATATTAATTTAGAAATGAAAATATCTATTACAAATAGTATTAGAAATAAATATGTAACATATTAAATATAGGAAGGGTATTTTTCTGCCCTTAAAAAATAATGGGAGAGATTATGAAAATAACACACTGGTAAGTGAAGTTTAGACAACAAATAACATATTTAGAATACTGAATCTTTGATCAAACATAACAGAAAATGCTCTGAATAAAAAATATATTATAGCCCAATGCCAAATTAGATTATATTGAATTTTGGTAGTGAGTTGATGAGGATTTATATACTATGCTTTAATTGTACTTTAATTATTTCCCTTTTTGAAATTTCTTTCTAGTTTTGATTCTTCCTATAATTGTCCTAGTTGTATTTGTGATTTCATCTTATCTATAGCATGAACTTCAAATATTTAGAACATTGTATCAGACTTTTGATTATAGAATCAAACTAAAATAAGGTTGGTGAAAGTTTAAATTAGAAATTCAGGGATAAATATTATCAAGTGTTTTAATCTTCTTGTTTTTCAATTATTGTGTCATTTACGACTTTCAAATTTTTTTACTACTCATTTAACTCATTACATCTGTGATTGCTTTAGTTCTAGCAGCTTCTCTTCAAATAGATTATGATGGTATTCATTCCTCCACAGACTCTAGAAGAATTTAAGAGGAAAATCACAACCTTGTCAGAAATAGGTCTTGTATTTTGAAAGTTTCTATTTTGAAGTTTTTCTATTACTAATTTTAAACTCTTCTTACAGGAAATCTCATATGAATCACTTTTAATATTTCTCTTTAGGTGGTTCGAAATCTCCATATCCATTGAATACTACTTTACCTTTATAAATAAATTATATTCGTATTTAAGAATGGTATTAGTCCATAATGAAAGGATACCCATAGTGTTCAAGCATGTTTCAAAAAAATCACAGAAGGTTTAGAAATGGAAAAGAAGTTTCTCACTACTGGTATTGCATCTCACTCAAACTGTTCAGTCTCGCATTCACCATCAGTTCCCTTAGTTATAACTCCAGATTTCTCTCTTTATTCTTTCATTTGGTTTCCAATCCAATTACTGTGCTTTAAACTTTGTTCACAATATGCTTGTTAAAATACTGTCTCTATATATCTAATACAGACAATTAATTTTCCCCATGAAGTCACTGAGCAACGAAATTCATTGAATTCGGTATCACTGTATGTTTTAGAAATGTAATCATAATATTTTCCCACTTATTCTTCTCTCAGTGGGTCTTTATTCAAACATGGTTTAAGTAACAAAGGGTTATAAAATGATAAAAATTTAAGCTTTTGTGCCTTTGTGGTTACAAAGATATCCTGCAAAGAGCTTTCCAAAGAGACTTATGTAAACTCCCTCTAACTATAGCTTAGAAGATTGCTCTGTGGATTTTTATAGAAATACATTTATAAATTGGTTTTTGAAGCCCTCAACTTAGAGACCTTCTAATCCTTCATTAAAAATCCCACTGTTTTAAAATGCTCACGTTGTGTTTCTATTAGATGCTAAGTATGTACGCTTAGCGTTGGAGAGCAACAGTGGGGAGCACATACACAGTGCAACAGCATTAAGAGAGTGTTGCGGAGCATGCTAGTTGGTTCAAATACTATATCTAACATAGCATATTTTCTTCTTCAAAAGTTATGACTAAGAATACCAGCAATTTTTGGATGAATGTAGCTAGAGTTATGTTTGTGTCTTAGTTTATTGTTATCTTTAAAAGCATTGTTATATGAATATTAAGGGCTCACGTCACATATTCTGGAGTCTTTAATTTTTCTGGATCTTGTATTGTGTTTGAGGGTACACACATCCCTTATTAAAGAGATTCAATAGAAAGTTGAAATGGACATGTAATTTCAGATTTGTTGGAACCGAGGAAGTACAAAGAAGGAAGGGAGGGAAGGATAAAAGTAAAGGAGGGAATAGAGAGAAGTGGGAAGGGAGGAAGGAAGGAGGAAAAGAATCAAAGAGAAAGGAGGAAAGAAGGAGGCAGAGGAACAAGGAGGGAGCAGGAAGAAGAAAGTGAAGAAGCAAGAGCAGACAAAGACACCTGAGTAGAAGAGTAGAAATATAATTTTTGTACTTTTTTTCTGGTTTGTATTTAGCTTTTTGTTTGCCAAGCAAGTATGTGCTTGGGGCTTTTCCATAGCTCTTTGCCCAGAGATCAGCCCTGCTTGTGCTTGGGAAGTGATCAGCACCCACAACAATTGGTTTAAAGAAAGCACGTGACCTTCTCTACTGTTTTTCCCCCTGCACTGCTTGTGTTTTAATGATGTAAATACTGAATTTTTGAAAATAATGATTTAAAATAATAAAATTAAGGCAACTTGGCTTTTAATAAAAATATAATAAAACATGGTACAATAAATACATAGGCTTCATAATCATAACTAGGCAGTGCTTATCTTCTCAAAAACCTATGGTGTTGGAAATATAAGAAAGTAATCTGATCTTGTCAATATTTATATGAAATTTGTTTGCAAGTTTTATGTCTTCTCCAGGAATTATGTTCAACCCTTTCCATCTTCTTTTCATATCTTTCCCAAGATCAGGTAGTGAATAATTGAAGGACATACTGTCTTTTTTGAATGCTACCCATTCAGGTCCAGCCTATATGCAGTTTACTTCCCCTGCTTATTTTATAATAATTTATTTTCTAATTCTTTAATTTTCCTATAGCCCAGAATTTTCTCTGCATATATCTGTATATGCATATGCATATATTCATGATAGTACTTACTATATTCTAAAATGTTTCACAATCAGGCCTGAAGCAATTGCTTAGCAGGTAGGGTGCTTGCCTTGTACATGACTGACTTGGGTTTCATCCTCAGAATCAAATATGGTCCGCTGAATACTGCTGCTGTGATCTCAAGAAACAATGCTCCCACCAAAGAAAAAAATTACTAGTGAACTTAGATATGATGCCTTTTATTTAAGCATAATATTATTTTGAATATTAAAACTATTATTATAGTTAACCCATTTAAGTTTGAATTGAATCTTATGGAAATACCTACAACAAATATAAGCATACTTTTTAGTTGTTTTATTTGGGGGCTATACCCAACTCTGCTCAGTACTTTAATCCTGGCTCTTCACTCAGGCTTCACTCCTGGCTGAACTTGCAGGGGCCATATGGGGCCCACAGGATGGATCCTAAGTTGACTATGTGCAAGGCAAGAGCTCTACCCCTGAACTCTCACTCCTTTTTTATTCTTTATATTTGATTTTAAATTTTACCAATGGAATGAGAATTTAATGAAAATGAACATCCAGATAATTAGGATAATAAATATTAGATAAAAGAGCAAACAAAACAAGCTTAAAGTACAACGAGTTGGTAACAGTTGTAGAAGGCCACTGTAATTAGTGAGTTATGGTCACATGAGAGAATGGAGTAAGATGTGGAATAGGAGGGAGGGAGAACTGATTTTGATTATAAACACATGCTTTTTTGAGACTACCACTTCTATGTTGAAATAAGGACATAAGTAACTGTTAGTATTTTTAAAGCAACTGAGAACTATAAAACTAGAAACAAAATTATTTTCTGAATTATTGGTGTACACAGAAATTCAGGCATATCTTTGAAGAATGTCAAGACTAGAGGAGAAAGTTATATAGAGTGGGTTTTCAATTTTGCAATTTTCTTTGCCTCTGAGTTTGCACATGCCTTGGCAATAGTCAGGGCTTCAAGGTCCCCAGTGCTTAATAGCTAGCCGGTTGCCACATGTAAGCAAACGAGGTCATAATTGAACCTCTCCTGCTAAAAGGAGTCTGAGGGGATACTTAGGTCTTGGTTATAGCTGGTGACAGAATGCTAAGGAAGAATTGGACCTGGGGATGAGGGGGAAACAAGAGAAAGGACACATTATAAGATAGAGTGTCATGGTCTAAGTCTCTGGTCTGGACTGAAAAAAAATGTCCTTGTAAGGCCAAAGGACATTCTCTTGTGAATGTAAACCTAATGCCCTTCTAATAATGCTGGCATGCTGCAAGTGATAAATAGCTGAACTAAAACTCTTCCAAGTTTCTACTTGCACAAATTGAATTTCCAATGACCAGTATCCCTAATCAATAACTAACCATTGACAACTAACCATCTAGAAGGAATGCTTCCATTAGTTCTATTTAGCTTGCCTTCATTTTTGTTCATATAAAAAACTTCAAACCTTTTTAAGGGTGCCAAACTTTTCCTCTATTTTTCCCTCTGTCACCTGGAAGAGTAAATTTTCCATTTCACAGTTCTCTATCTCTATGCTTTTTAGTATTTAACTCTCCAACCAAGTACAAGACTGTCAGTCAGGCTTTCTTGATAACTGACTGCCTATTCTTTGGAGGATATTTTAGGGTGCTTTTCATCTCTCAGCATGTTCTTGCTAACTAACAGTTCAATGTGGACTTCCAGGGACTGAGTGTCTTTGTAAGGGGTTAGCACAGGGCAACTTTGCCTCAGACCCAAGCTAATTCACCCGTTTGAAAATAGTAGATAACACTCTTTTCAAAAATTTCCCCACAAGGAAAGTATTATTGAGGAATGCAGTATTCAGTGTGGTATTCATTTGCCCTGCTCTGGGAAGATTGTGGAAGAGGTCAGCTTGGCCCCTGGCCCTGTTCTATGATGTAGTATTTATCTGTCATTGCAGCGCTGGAAGTATTAGCATCACAGAAGTCTGACGTGTCTGATGTCAGCTGTTCTGCACAGTCCCTTTTCCTACTCGCCAGGGTAAAATTCCATATCTTCCAAATGGTTCCCCCAATTCAATTTGAGTGTCCATGATAGGGTTTCTCTCTCAATATGGTTTCTCTCAGTCTCTAAACTATCTGGGTGGTATCTTATCATTCCTTACTATGAAAGTTCTGACTTTGTTCACAATATTTTCAGGTAATTTTTCTTAATATGAATCCTCAACTCAGACATTCTTTTGCATATTACATTCACTGGTCCATTGACTTAGTCTGAGACATTCAATATTGATGTTTAATTTGGCTTTATTACTCAAATGTATCACTTTCTTAAAAGATAGCAAATTCAACCTCTCAGATTTTCAGCGCCGCCAGTTAAATCTATTGAAATGGCAACATCTGGGCAACTAGATCAGTCCTTAGCCAGTACTGGGATCATCTAAAATCACAAGATCAAGGAGGAAAATGATATCAGATATCTAGTCCTATATTTACAAAAATGTATGGAGTTTTCAATTAGGATCTAGTTTTCCATAGATATAAATAGGATCTATTTCTTGACCCTTTGTAAACATCTTGCTTAAATCCACTCTATTTAAGAGCTGACACGACATTGTAGGCAGCTTGCTTATCTTGTATGCTACTGACCATGATTCAATTCCCAGCACTGCCAGGCGAGATTCCAAACTGTCAAGCCAAGAGTTTACCCTGAGTAACCCCACATGTGGACACCAAACAAACAGCAACATCAACAGATAAAAATCATAATAAAACAATCCCCAAAATAAACTACATTTAGAAAATGTCAGAACACTGTATTTAAACATTGGGTACATAATTCTGAGTCTTAGGTCCTGAAAAATAGTACAGCAGGTAGGGCACTTGCCTTGCTTTGGCTAACTCTGGTACAATCACTGGTGTTCAGTATGATCTCCTGAGCCCTTCCAATAGTGATCCCTACCTGAGTGCAGAGCCAAGAGCAAACCCTGAGCTCAGCTCAAAGTAGACCCCCAAAATACAATAAAGAAATAATTCTGAGAACTTGCACATTATTATCTTTTATGTAAACGATTAACAAAACCTCAGTATTAATCCCTCATTTCCCAAATGAGGAAATGGGAAAGCTAAATTTATGGTTCAATGTTACAGAAATGACATTGATGAAATGGAAAGTAAATGTTCTAAGCTGATCAGCAGCAATCAATTAAAACCCCAAGGTGAACTACCTCCAATATATTTATTAAAATTGGGGGGTGGTGAGAATCTAAGAAAAAAAGTGCAAAGTAATAAATTTTTTTTAAATGTGAGTCATAACATGAAAATAACAATTAACATTTATTGATCAATTCACCTTTCAAACAGTTCTTTTAACCTATAAAACATGCTCCAATCTTCAGCTTATAATAGTGTAATTTTGTTGTAAGGCTAAAACACATTAATTTATTTTTCTATTCGAAGAAAGGATAAAATGTTATATAGTATGGTAATTTTATCTTCACTACAGTATCAAAATCTTGCTATAAGCATGTTCTTTTGGATAGGTCGAAGTGGGGCAAATTGGCCTTTGTGTTTCCATGGCAACCTATTTTGAGCAATATGAACTATAATATTTGTGACATTTTAATAAATTAAATGGCACAAAGAATTCAAAAAGATTAAACAGGTGTAATTATAGAAGAAAGCAGTTGTTTTCCTTTGGTTATATGCAATGATCTCAATTAAAAATAGATGAAAATACTTAAACCCCCATTGCCTTTACAATAGTTTAATATAGATTTTCACTTATATTTAATGCATTGTTAGATATAGTTTCTTTAATATTAGACAATAAAATTAAAATACTTCATTATTTCTTTTTTTTTAATTTTTATTTTTACAATTACAAAGATTTGCCTTACACTCGATTTTCTGTTTCAACACGACCATAAAAAATCCGTGTAATCCGCTCCCAAATATTCTAATGCAGCAAAAGAAACTTTAATTTCCTCCTAATGTATAATGTTTGTATATAATCATTAAAATACCAATTAAAATTTTATTAAATTTGATAGTCATTAGTTTTTGAATTATTTTTCTTCATTTTTCAGAAATGAAGAAATTGCTATATCTCAATTAGAGACCAAATAGGAATGTGCATTCAACCCAGGGCCATCGCCTGCAATTCAGTTGTCTAAACCTTTACTATCCTTAACAATTAACACTTTTTCATTGACCCCATTTTGATTTTTTTTTTTTTTTGCTTTTTTGGTAACACCTGGCGACACTCAGGGGTTACTCCTGGCTCTGCGTGCAGGAATTACTCCTGGCGGTGCTCAGGGGAGCATATGGGATGCCAGGGATCGAACCCGGGCTGGCATTGGCCAGCCGCGTGCAAGGCAAATGCCTACCTGCTGGGCTATCGCTCCGGCCCCCATTTTGATATTTTTAAATGGAGGAGGGCACATAAGTTAGTATTCCTTAAACTGTTTGTGGAAGAATATCACTTTGGATTTTTTTTCAATCTTTTTAAAATAAAATTTTCTAGGTTATCTGAATATATTTGTGGATTTGTTTTAAGTTTCACTGAAATGAAATCATAAGACTATTTGTTATTAGGACTCGAATTACTTTTAAAACTTGACTTAATTTAAAATGTAATACAAGTATAAAAGTATTATCTTTAATGCTTGATTTGATAGAGTTTTTCTCTGTTATATATTTATTTCAAATTAACCACTATATCACTGTCTTCCTGTCCATCATCGATTTGCTTGAGCGGGCACCAGTAACATCTCCATATGTCCTGTCTCATGCTAGTAGAGCCCAAGGGCACCTGCTAGCTCCAGGAACATAAAGAGCCTCAAACCATTCCATCAGGTCATGGGAATGAGGTCTATAATTGTTACTGGTATTTGGCATATCAAATACGACACGGGTAGCTTGCCAGGCTCTGCATACTCTTGTAGTCATCTCTAAATCCAGCATTTATTGATGAACTGCGTGGCTGGCTTGGGGCTGCACGAGCCAGGCTGTTATAGGCTGGTCTGCTGGGTGGAGCTCTGACGAGGGGCAAGTCCTGATGTGGAAAATGGAGGCCCTCATGGAGTGGGGGTCGTCTGGCTTGTTGAGAGGCTTTGCTGGGGTGGCGGGCCAGGGCTAGAACCCACCATCCTTTGTGGGCGCCTCGTGAAGGGCTGGGCACAGGGAGAGCCAGTAGCAGCTCTGCCCCATGTCTGTGAGATACTTATTAACGTTAGTACCTCAAGTTAACCATTAATACAAAATACATTTTTTGTTTTGTTTTGTTTTAAGGTCCATATATGGTGGTACTCTTAGGACCCTATGCGGTGCCAGGGATAAAACCCCAATTAGCTATGTGAAAGTCAGTCACCTTAGCTATTTCTCAGACTCTAAAGTAACTTTCTGGAATGAGTCTAAATAGTGCCATCTCACTGTTACAGCATTAAGAAAGTGATTTTTCAGATAAATTATTTTACATTTTAATAAGGTTTTCTTTTATTGTGCAGATGTATTTTAGTCTTACATGAAATCATTTATTTTAACTTTTCTTTTGCTTGGCATTGAAGTTGCATCTCTGAATACATCACAGGTAAAGGAAGAAGCATAAAATAAGTCTAAACCTTGGCTGTTTTTTAAGTACCAATTAAGTTTAGGATCACTGTATCACTGTATCACTGTATTCCCATTCATCATCGATTGGCTCGAGCGGGCACTGAAGACATACAGAACATATTATTAAAGGATAATCAGGCTAGAAATATATATTTAATGTGAATAACTGTAACAACCACTTACATCAATTTGAATTTTACTTGTTTTTATGGCACAAAATAGAGTTATTCTTTAATAGTCTCTATACATTAAAACTTAAAAAAATAAGATCATTGAATCAGTTCAGTGGGTAGGAATGCATGCTTTGGATTCAGAAAGACCAAATGAAATCCCTGACAATCCATAGGTACAAAGAACTACTAGTAATCACTGCTGACCACCACCGAGTGTGAAATTAAAAAATATTAAGCAAAAACATATGAAACATAAAGCACTATTCCTTATTTACATAGAAATATAGACTGGTCTGATATGACTTGTGATATTTCACTGATAACTTTTTACAGGAATAAGTGTTTAAGAATCAAATAATAGAGGGAAAGAGAAACAATTTGAAATCAGACATTGTTTCATATTGTTTTATTTTCAAACATAATTTATACAGTGCTTTACAGTAAGTATTCAAAAAATTCTTTATAAGGGACAGAGAAGTTGTACAGTAGATGGGGCCCTTGCCTTACCCACTGGCTTACCTACTGGCTTTGATGCCTTCCGCTGCATATGGTCCCTGAACCCTACGAGGAATGATCCCTGAGTGCAAAGTCAGGAGTAAGCTCTGAGAACAGCTTGGTGTGGTGCGAAACTAAAATCAGAACAGCAAATTCTTCACAGTATGGTCTGAAGACACATATAAGAAATTCCGAGACCACTGTATGCTTTCCAAGATGTCTCTATTGCAAGAGTTCCTGAAGTGCATTTTGAAGCATGCAAAGTTTGGTGTGAAAAGTCAGGAAATTGAAATAATGCTTTGGAAACAGAGAATTTAATGTGTGACAACTAGAAGAGAAAGAAAAAATTATTGTCAATTGTTTTCTTCTCAGTTTTTTGGGGGAAATGTACATCTTTATTAATACAAACACATTTATGGCAACCTTTATTAAGTATCTATCATCATTTTAACCCTTCAAATCCAATTGTAGATTTGTCATTATCCTTGGGCATCAAAAGTTTCTACCCTGCATTCACAAATAGGAAGATTTTGACAAGATTGTTACAAAGTGATACAAAAACTGTATCCTTGTCATGCCCATGGATTAATCCAAATCTACAATTAGATTAAAGGATTAAAATTATGATGGATACTTAATATTTATTTGGCTTATTTATATCTAGCAAATTAGGTATCGTCAATATTATTTTCATTACTTATTTAAATTGCCATCATTGTTAATAATATACGTAATCTTTTGAGAAAAGGAGAGGATAATACTAGATGAGAAAATATTAAATAAAGGGCCACAAGTGATTACACAGAGGGTTTGGTATTTGCTTTGCACACAGCTGATCTGGGTTCAACCCTCAAAATTCTATATGGGCCCCGAACCAACACCAGGATTGAATCCTGAGTACAGAGCCAGGAGTAACACCTGAGATTTGTTGGGTGTGAACCCACCCCAAAAAAGATAATATGAAATAAACTGAAAGGGAACTAAATTGATAAGTTAAAATTATAACATATTATTATCCTTTCCTTATTGATTCTTATTCGTGTTACTTTAAATATCTTATTAATTTATTCATTTCTATATAGTAGCATGTATTTCTATATAAATTGATTTAAAGATATTTTAATATAATCCTGACAGCTCTCTTTATCAGTGTGCATTACCATCAAATTATTTTACATGTCTGGCATTTTTCTTAGTTCAGTTTATTCCATTAAATGCCTAATGCATATGAAAACCATTCCACTACAGTTGTTATCCACAGAAATAAATATTAATCTATGTAATCAAAAAAATAAGATTGCAATTGTAAAATGGGAGCTAATAGACAATAATAAGAAATAATGGCATGAAGTGAAGCAAAGAAAATTCAGGGTTATTGTAAGGAAACTTTTAATGGCTTTGTAAAAATGCTTGTGAGTCTGGTCAGGGATTTCTTATGGGGAAAGCATACAAATGGGAAATCATTCCCAGCAGAGCAGTTTATTTTACTGCTGAATAGCTTTGTAGCAAACAAAGGGCTGGGGATTGCTCTTGGTTCAGCAGTTGTTTGGTTGACAGTTCTGTGTCAGGTGCCTCGCGCTTTCCTGTTATTTTGGCAGGTTTTGTTGGTAGTCTATACACAACAGTGCATAATTTATAAACAATTTGCCTGTATTCAGCACCTTATGTCAATTTTGGGTCTCACTCCCCCGCACCTTTTGTGCCTCTCCATTATGTATTTTTATCGTCTTTGATTCTCATGAAATAGGTTCTCGCCAAAGATATTCAGTGTACTTCTAACAACTAAAAAAACCACTTCATGTAGAAAAGAATGTTTCATAGGAATTGATGATGGAAATAGTATATTCTGACCATATTCTGGGGACTTTATTCTTACCTGCACATTTGTGCTGCCTGCTGAAGGATGTCATGGACATTACTCACAAGGACCTTCATTTTTTGGATGACTGTTGTATATCTGTGAAATGGAGTTCATATCCTTCCTCCAGATATACCAAAACCATGCACTGGATTCTTTTCAGTTTGTGGAGTTTTTGTTTTGTTTTATTTTAATGTCCTAGAAGTCTGAACAAATGTTTAGAAGTTTTGGTTTAATCCAGCAAATTTTGCATCGAATCATAAAAATTAGTGTTGTGTAGCTCAGTGGTCAGAAGTATGTCTTCCCTGTGTGTGAACCCAAGTTCTATCCATAGAACTGCACGATCCTCTGAGCACCATAAGCTGTAGCCTTAGAGCTTACAAAATTCTTTCTGGGCTTGGTGTAGTGGCCCCTCTGCCTGGTGCAGCAACACAGCATCCATATTGAGCATTGAACTATTTGTCCTTGTTGGCCAGGTATCATGGCAGTGACTCCTGATTTCCCTGATTACTGATGGAATGATCTCTCTCCTCCCAAAAAGCAAAGATCAAAATGTAAAGTGCAAAATACTGTGGACAGTTCTATTTCCTCTTGATTGACATCAGATTTGTTTCTCCTTCAGAGGACTATGGTTTTATATTACTTTCCAGATTTTGTGAAAGTATAAAATATTATGTTTGTTCTTACTGCAAAAAGTTACAATGTGGAGCTATTTATTTCTGTGATTAAGTTCTAAATATAGTCTTTTTTATGATATCTTTAAGAAATGTTTAGTGGTGCAATAATGAAAATTATTAGTGTTGTTTTCCATTACTATTAAATATAAATGGTTAGTAAAATTTTAGTTAAGAAATGTACTTTTATTTTAATTATAAAAGAAATAGTCTAATTTTACTTGCTATACACTAGAGGATAAAAATCGATATTTTAGACATGAGTAATCAATAATTTGTCTTAAGTCATAAACCAAATAGTTGAATCAATATTTAGTGCTATGTAATTATTATGTAAGTTAGTTGGTCATCACACATATAAATCTGGCTAGTATATTTTATTTTTATTGAAATAACATTGCATTAAACATGTTGTGCTTGCTGTATGTATTTATGATAAACCTCAATATATACTAATCAAGTTACCACTTATATATGATTCAAAAATATATAATAATGATTTTTCAAATTATATGTCAATTTATAGAACTAAAAAAACAGTGAAATTGTCAATAAAAAGAAAAACTGAAACAGAGACTAAGCTTAAGACTTTCTTCTGCATGTGATGGATCTTCTAGCATAAATTCCAAAAGATATATAGATCTAGCTATATACAGAGATACAGATAAATAGCTAGACAGAGAGAGAGAGAGAGATGGATGGATGGATGGATGGATGGATGGATGGATGGATGGATGGATGGATGGATGGATGGATGGATGGATGGATGGATGGATGGATGATAGAGATAGATAGATAGAGAGAGATATAGATAGATAGATAGATAGATAGATAGATAGATAGATAGATAGATAGATAGATAGATAGATAGATAGATAGATAGATAGATAGATAGATAGATAGATAGATAGATAGATAGATAGATAGATAGATAGATAGATAGATAGATAGATAGATAGATAGATAGAGAGAGATAGCGAGAGAGATAGATAGAGAGATAGATAGAGAGATAGATAGAGAGATAGATAGAGAGATAGACAGACAGACACACACACACAGACAGATACACACACATGTTGCAGGACACCTAAAAGCCTAGGCCTCTGCATCTGCCCTGGACTGCCTCCTGCAATCACTTCATAAATAGGGGAGTAGTCTAAATGTGGCAGTCTTATCTGACCATGTATTCTATACTGGCTGGTATAAATATTCTCTCATGCTACCACAATCATCATGGGACTAGCTAGATCTTACCAGCATATTTGCCTGGCCATGTTGGATCTCTAAGTAATTAGTCCAGAGAGAAATGCTGTTTCCCTCCAAGCAAGCAAGCATGGCTCCCTGATAACTCAAAGGCAACTAAAATATAAAACTCCCGTGAAGTAGAGGAGACTCTTGTGAAGGCTTGGAGAAATATTTAACTGGCATTAGTATAGTCTTGGGTACAGAGACAGGCCATCTAAGAAACCCCTTCTCTACCCTATAAAGGTATCTCCAGGCAGATCTTGGGGATTTAGAAAGGACTACAAGAGTATGCTACCCACACGGCAGAGCCTGGCAAGCTACCCGTGTCATATTTGATATGCCAAATACCAGTAACAATTATAGACCTCATTCCCATGACCTGATGGAATGGTTTGAGGCTCTTTATGTTCCTGGAGCAAGCAGGCGCCCTTGGGCTCTACTTGCATGAGACAGGTCATATGGAGATGTTACTGGTGCCCGCTGTAGCAAATTGATGATGAACGGGAAGACAGTGATACAGTGATACAGTGATCTTGGCTCAAGACATTAGGTGAGGTGCTGGGAGAAATTACCTGAGGGCATTTGACCCTTTCTGCCAGGAGAAGTTACATTTAGCTTATAGCTACTCCCAGCTATGCTAGGAGGCTTTGAATTAATCTGGGTCCTTGTAAACAGCCCGATTGTCTCCTGAAGTTGCTACATTTCTATAGAGCTATTTTCCTGTTTTCATCTCTAGATAGCCCAGCCCAGATTGGGCTGGGCTGGGGAGTTTGGGCAGATTTCTAGTTATAAAATAAGCTGCAAGAAGAAAGAAGTTCTTCTTTTTTCCCCTTTTGCCATTTCGGCTTTCCTTGGCATTTTGCTTCTTCGTCCTCTCCATTCTCTGTTGGGCCTCAACACATGGTGGCAGCCATCTTGGCCTACACCTGTCTGGGGCCTAGCTGGGAACCCAGAGTCCGGAGGTTTTCCCTGCTCTTGGATTGTATATTGGAACCTGTGATAGTAAAGCCCTTTTAAAACTGCATCGGATTCCTGAGTCTTCATCCATTCCCGCCGGCTTTGGAGGTAGAAGGGAATTCGCTTCCTGGCACTGTCAGGGACCCCGGCGGCGTGCCTGACACACACATGCATACATACATACATACATAGAAAGAAATCCATGCAGGGGTATCATTCCCTCTATATTGCTTTCCTCTTTCCCTAGCTGCTAATACTTATCTATCTATATATCCATCTGTCTGTCTGTCTGTCTGTCTATCATCTATCTGTCTATCTGTCTGTTTGTCTGACTGTCTATATATACCTATATAGATAGATAGATCTACATGAATCTTCCTTCAATACCTTCAAAATCACAAAAGTTTGTGCAATGTCTATTCACATAATTCAGAAAAGAATGAAATATTTGGTTTAATTTGTCTCATTTATGACCATATATTACAAACTATACACTATTGTCCAATCAAAAGGCAGATCTAGGATAAAATATAATAAAATATTTGGGGCAGAAAAAAGGATTTGTAAAATTTAAACTTTACATCAAGTTCAACAGCAAATACTACCATTTTGAATAGTTATGTTATATTTTTCTAAGATTCTAGTTATCCACATATTTAAACCGAGCGATAGCCCAGCGGGTAGGGCATTTGCCTTGCACACGGCTGGCCTGTGCCAGCCTGGGTTCGATCCCGGCATCCCATATGGTCCCCTGAGCACCACCAGGAATAATTCCTGAGTGCGGAACCAGGAGTAAGTTCTGAGTGTTCCCAGGTGTGACCCAAAAAAAAAAAAAAAGCAAAAGTTGTTTTCCATAACATTGCCAGCTCCTGGTAAATTTTAACTACCCCACACTGAGACCAGTGGGTATAAAGAGGAGCAGTACCCAATCTAGATAACATGAAAGTCATAGTAGATATATAAAAATAATTCATAATTATTCAGAGTCAACATGACTTCTGTAACTGCCACACCCTCCATCAGTGTTTACACAGAAGAGAGATCTCATTAGCATAAACTGTGAGTAAATAGATTGAATAGATTAAACAACAAAGCTCCCAAGCTAGCAGGCCTGTCATCCAACATACATTAAAAGTGAATGTGTGCCTTATATAGTTATGTTTGATTTAAAAATTTACATAGACTTCCATTTTATATATAGTTTATTTGTAAGCTTTATCCATAAATGTGCATGTAGATAAATATTTAATTTTGGTGCTTAAAGTAGTAAACCACATACTCATTTTTCCTATGAGATGACTATGTCCATGTTATAATTTAAGACTATCATTTAAATTTCTATTCTCTACATTTCAGGATGAAGTCTGTCCCAAACTGGATGGCAATGAAGTTCAGAGGTGTGTTTGGGCCTCAGCTGTGAATGTCAAAGACAAGTTTATATACGTTGCCCAGCCAACCTTAGACAGAGTCCTGATTGTCGATGTGCAATCCCAAAAAGTTGTTCAGGTAGGAGCCTTTCTACATCTCAAGGGTATTTGACAACCATTTAATTAAAGGATACAGTCTCTAAAAAGGTAACTTGAACGTTGCCGGCAAATATATCATTGGTAATTTTTTTGTTACTTCAGCAACTTAGCTTCCAAGATCAGATGAGATCTGATCAACTCGGCAACTCAGCAGAGCCTGGCCAGCTACCCCTGTCATATTTGATATGCCAAAAACCAGTAACAATTTTAGACCTCATTCCCATGGCCTGAAGGAATGGTTTGAGGCTTTGAGGTTTGAGGTTTGTCGATTAGTTTTGCAATACTTTTAGGTTTTGTTCTTTTTCAAACTCTCTGTTTCCTTGTTTTGTCATTCTGTATTCCGCAGATGAGTGCGCTTATCTGGTATTTGTTTTTTCTCTGACTTATTTTGCTCAGCATGATACCCTTCAATTTCATCCACATTTGCAGAGAACTGCATGGTTTCATCTAGTCTCACATAGGAAGAATATTCTCTGTGTATTCATGCCACAATTCCTTTATCCGTTCATCTGTCTTTGGAGATTTGATATTTTTCCATATTCTGGTTATTGTACTAAGTGCTGCACTGAACTTAAGCATGCATCTATCTTTTGAATGGTTTTGTGTTTGAGGGAGGGGGCTTTGGCAATGTCAATAAGTGGAAGTACTAGATCATTTGGGAGCACTGCTTATTGTTTTCATGAAGGCCAACCCAGACAACATTCCCATCAACAGTGACTGAAGGCTCTTTTTCACACCATCCCCACCAACACTGGCTTCCCATCTTATTTTCCATTTTTGGACTTTAAGCCCACATGTAACTAACTCCTGACTTGTGACTTGAAGCTACTGCTGACAGTGCTTGGGAGATTATATACAGTGTTAGGGATTGAGCTGAATTTAGTGTATACAAAGCAAAAGGCAAGTGCGTATTTTTTCCTTTTTGATTCACACCCAGCAGTACTTAGGAGTACCCCTGCCTCTACATTCTGGAATTACTCCTGGCCGTGCTCAGGGACCCATATAGGATGTTGGGGATCGAACTTAGGTCAGCCGTGTGCAAGGCAAATGCCCTCCCCGCTTTTCCTGTTGCTACAGCCCCCAACACCTTATCCCTGTTCTCACAGTCCTTTACCCAGCCCTTTTCAGTGAAGTCCTTTTCAGACATCGTTTTCAGTGCACTGATTCAGTATCCCATTATTGTTTTGACTTGCATTTCTCTGAAAAGTGATAATGAGCACTTTTTTTTCATTCTTAATAAAAGCAGCAATAATAATAAGCTTTCTCAGTGAAGTTAGTGTAATAGCAAACAAGTAATACGTAGATCTGTAACAAGAAAAAAATAAACCTAATTGACATCACTATGGCTCTTTCTGTGATGATTTTGCTAGACTCTTTTGGAGTGACTCACCAGATAGTTGATCCTATACTCTTTTTTAAAGTTTTCAAACTTGGGCAGTCATCTTGAAATAAGTTGCACAAAAGCCAAATGAAGAATTTGTTTCCAGAAATGTGACTGTCCAGTACATATAATGCAATGCTCATTGACTCTACATGGAAGGAGAATAGCTTTATTTGCTAAGTATGCCTTCTTAATAGGAATATTGCCTTTTATACTTAAACTTCATATTAATATTTAGACCAATTAGGGATTGGGGGATAGTACAATGGGTAGGTCATTATCTTGCCATTACCGACCTGGGTTAGAACATCTACATAACATGTAGTCTCCTGAGTTCTCCCAGGAATGAACACTGAGTGCAAACCCTGGAGTATGCCCTGGGTACTGTAGGATGTGTTCCAAATATGAACAAACAAAATAATTTGATCAATTAATGTGCATACAAGTCTTAAAGCACACCGTGCCAATTGTGCGGAAATGCTGTCTACCTGTTTACTGTAAAAGATTCTGAGACACCTTGTAAACTATATTTATATTTTGCAAAAGTATTTTTTGGATAGAAATTTGATATTTAAAGCTATTATTGATTTCTGAGTAGAACAGTAGAAGGTACTGGGAAGTTTAAAGTTAGGGCTTCACACGCAAAATGTTCTTAGTGAATCTACAATAATTTAGTCAGCAACGTGTTTATTCATCAATAGGTCCTTGATCACTTGATCACTTGACACTTGACATCCCATTATTTGTCGATTTGCTCGAGGTGGGCGCCAGTAACTGTCCATTTGTGCCTGTCATGTGCCAGTGTAGCCCAATGGCATCTGTTTGCTCGAGGAATATGAAGAGCCTCAAACAGTTCGTTAAGGGTTTTGACAAAGTAGTCTGACCTTTTTGTAGGTGGGCAGCCATGTGATCTTTTGACATCCTGTGGGATCCAGATCCTTGATATATTTACTAATTATTATAAGATCTATATGTTATTACAAGTAAAATTAACATTTTGTTTTATTATAAATTTTCTATTTACTAGGTTACAAGATTTCAGGGAACAGTGATTTGATTTCTAATGTTAGAATGATAAGTATGTTAATGACTAAAGAGGAATAGTATTCTACTAGAAAATTCTAAGGTCTTCAGGGTTATATATTTCTCATGTACAACCAAAACTATGATGATCCCACTTTTAATTTGGACATAAATTTGCTTTTACATATTTACCTCATGCTTCTCTATCCTTGTTATTACTGAATTTTAACTAGATTGAACTTAATTTGATTTCAGATGCAACATAGACCATTATTCTCAAGTATTCAGTATGAGATCATCAAAATTCCTTTTCAATAGTCCAAAATTATAATATATATTTAACAAACGTTAAATATATTCAGTTTAATATATGCAGTTTTCACTGATATTTGATTCTTTTTTTTTTTTTTTGCTTTTTTTGGGTCACACCCGGAAATGCTCATGGGTTTCTCCTGGCTCTGCACTTAGGAATTACTCCTGGCAGTGCTCGGGGACCATATGGGATGCCGGGATCGAACCTGGGCCGGCATGGGCCGGCCGCAAGGCAAACACCCTAACGACTAGGCTATCGCCCGGCCCCTGATATTTGATTCTTGCTTAGTGTTTTGATTCATATTTCTCTGATAGTAAGTGCTACAAGCACTTTTTTCATAAAACACTTGAAACAACCTGTTTTGGTGGGTATGCAATGATAAAAGATTACTCATTCACTCTTAGTGAAAACACCATCCAGTTCAGCCTATAAGGGAATATGGATATTTCTAAAAATTATGTCTCATACTCTCATGTGACCAAACTATTTCATTTTTTGGCACCTGTCCTGAATATATAAAAGATGTTAACTCACAAAAATATATCTACACGTATGTTCATTGCAGCACTTGGTGCAATAGCCAGGGTATCAAAACAATACAAATGTCAAAAAGACAAATGGATAAAGACCTTGTAGCATGCATACATGATGGGATATAATGCAACTACAAGGAAATATGAAAACGTGTTTTTTGTGCCACTGTAGCACAAAACACGGAAACTGGCAGCATGAAACTTGACAGACCCTTGATCTTGGATTACAAAGGGCCTGTAGCAGGAGTGCAGCAGGTAGGGTCCTTGGTTTGCATATGGGATGGCCTGGCTTGGATTTATTTCCTTCCTTCCCATATGGTTCCCCTCACACTCCTGCCAGAAATGACCCCTGAGCACAGAGCCAGCAGTAACCCCGGAGCTTCACTGGGTGTGTCCCCCCAAACAGAACATAAAAACTGATTAACTAGAAATGGAGGTAATATGGAGAATGAATGAAGGATCGACCAGAGGCCTTAGGAACAATGATATGGGATGATGGAAACTTGAGTGGTGGGAGGGTTTATAATAACTTTGTCTATCAATACCTCTAACTTTATATATTTACTATCTTTAGGGTGGTGGGGATTGGCGTAACACCTGGTGTTTCAGTGTTTTTTCAGTGAGAAAAATCTCAGTGATTTTTCCTGGGTCTGCTATCAGGAATCACTCTGGATATATCTCAGGGGACAGTATAAAGTACTGGGGATTGAACCCAGGTTGGATGTCTACAAGGCATACTCTGTGCTATATTATGTCTCTCCCCAGCTCTTATATCCCATAGATTTTAGCAGTATTGTAGATCTATTACCTAAAATATAGTAAACACATTTTAGATACTCAATATGGTCTATAAAATTCAATTTTCAAATTCTCTATGTTTACTATGTACTGACTGCCGGATATTCGAAAATGATAAAAAATATGCAATGCACAAGTTTGTCATATGCAGTTTTATAAATTGGTATTCTGGAAGCATACCCTCTCAAGGAGAGGGCTGAGTGGCAGAGCACGTAGTGAAGTCCTATGTCTGATCTCTGGCACCTCCTGTTCTTGCTCCCAACACACAGCGTGACCACAGTCACCCTAGAGGAGCCCTACCCTGGCCACAGCCAGCCACTCTGAACTGAGAGTAGCAGAGCCGGTATAAAAAAAAAGAAAGAAAAGGGCAATAAAAACTGACAAATAAAAGGGAAATCAGCTTTTAAGAGCAACTGTAAACAATACAGGTAAATGCTCTTAACAAGAACAACAGAATATGTTCACTATATGGTTTAACAGCTATATTAACATCAGGCTTTAAAAAGGCAAAAAGCATTAAATCAAGTTAGTAATTAAAAATTTTTAGAAGATGGCTATTACACAAATTCAAAAGTTGAAGCGTATGTTTGTAATACTTCCCACAATTTTATAAAGTGATTCTTTCCATTCTACAAGAAATTGACCTGTAATCAAAACAAGAAGCATTTCAGTATTTCATACTTCAGTATGTGGCAAATCCACAGAAATATGTTAACAAAAACTACTAAAGGTGTTACAGTCTCTTCAGGGGGCCACAAGAATATACAACATACAGTGTGGCATGCAAAAAACAGAAATGCATTTATCATTCTATCATTAAGATTCCAGCTGGAGAAAACTCCAGGCCTTTTCAAAGTCAGGATGCCGGAGCTCTCCTTACCTCCGCACACTTCCAGAGACTCAGCAGCCATCAGTTATGTTCTGTCCAGTTAAATATTCTGGATTTTCTGGAGCACGCAGACATCTCTGAACTCTCCTACACTAACATCTCAGTAGAAGCACCCCAGATGGGATGGGATATAACGTGGAAGCCAACCGGTGTCAGTTAGCAAAAACATTTGCACAGGAGGTTTAACTTATTATAGCTTAGTACACCATCAGATAAGGACTTAGTAACCAAATAGTGGGATACAACAGTTTTCACAAATGATCTTCTATGGAAATATTTGTTGATCATTACGTTAGCCATTTAGTGGTAACAAGCAGTACAACATACTTAATTGAGGGCCTGCTCTGGGGGGCAGACCTGAGGGGTAGCTGGGGAAACTGAGTCAATGGTGAAAGGAAATTGACAGTGGTGATAGGTTTGGTGTTGGCGTATTGACTGCCTGTAACACTAATCATGAACAGCTTTCTAAAATATTGTTTCTTAAAAAGGGGGTGGATGGGGGTTATCCAGCTGGAGAGAGGCCTCTGCCAGGCTCATAGCTGGTACCTTATGCTTTGGCATTACATGAGAAAGGGGCAAGGCTTTCTGTGGTTTAGTTTTAATGAAAGCACTAATTCCATTTTTGAATACGCTGTGCCTCATTACCTATTCATTCTGAAGCCTCCATCTCCTAATGGCATCATTTTGTAGGTGCAAGGATTTTAGCTTCACTATTTGGGTGTCCCAAACATTGAAACCAGTTTACTAACTTTGTTCACTAGATGAGGTAGTAAGTCAAAATGATCATAAGCTAGAGCAGAAATTTAGTCTAAGGATATATTAATTAAATTAGATCTTATAGTACAATGTTGTCAACAACACAAAAGTAAACACAACATCAAAACCAAGCAATATTAATTATTATGTATAAATATATTGAATTCAAGTCAGACAGTTATTCTTTTTGCTTATTTATTTTTGTGGCAGAATGTGGGAATCCCAAGCTATGCTAAGGGTTTAATCCTGCCTCAATACTCTGGTGTCACTCCTGGCAGGGCTTAGGGTCTGTATATGGTACCAGGGATTGAATCTTAGTTGAACACATGCAAGGAAAGCAACTTACCCTCTGAACCATCTGAATTTTGAGAGAATTTTAACTTAACTGCATTAGGTGCTAAGCTTTAGCTTAATAAATTATATATATATGTATATACATATACATATATATAACACTATAACCATATAGTTTTAAAATTTAATAAATAAGAAAATTGAAAGACAAGAGAAAGTTATAAATATGAAAACAACCCTAATTATTGAATAAAAGTTAAAAGTTGTTTTATATAATGGGGTTAATTGAAAAGATGCCTTTTTGGGAATTTTGACAAAGGAAAGGTATAAAAGCTCATAATAGCATTATTAGAATTTTGTACAAGAAAATATAATTAAGAGAGAGTAAGAGAAACTAAAGAAATATTAAGGTAAAAGTCACGCTAATAAATGTTGAAACTTGGTGGAAAAAAAACAACTGAAAAGGAAAATTAAGTTCATTGCATGCAACCCAAGGAGATATAAGAAATGAATAGTTTTATTGAATATTTTAATAAAATTAACTGATTAAAATATGAGGAAACATGATTTTTCCCAGACATTTTAGAGTTCTATTGAACTGAAATAACATTGCCATCTATTTGATAAACCTTGTAATCTTAAATTGCATGACCTTATTTATTTGTTTTTGTTCACTTTTATTAAATTTTCTTCAGTTGCTCTGGATGTCTGTAGTTTCTCTAACTTGCCACTGTTTATTAACTTACTGCTTTTTTTGTATTTATATTAAAGTAAGGGTAGAGAATACCAAAGCACATACTA
This sequence comes from Cryptotis parvus, assembly GCA_021461705.1. Taxonomy (NCBI): domain Eukaryota; kingdom Metazoa; phylum Chordata; class Mammalia; order Eulipotyphla; family Soricidae; genus Cryptotis; species Cryptotis parvus. The sequence goes on along the minus strand of JAJIBD010025479.1, from coordinate 114,381 downwards.
TTGTAGGCAAATCTGCGAAATTAGTTCTTGGACCAAGTGAGACGGGCAGTGGCATGTTATGGGGTTGATCCCACAGCTTGAGAGCTACCCTCAGAACAGTTTGATGGAGCTGAGTATTATCATTCTATCAATACAATGGAAGATTTTGAACTATAGAACTTTCTGAATACCTTCCTGGAAAAGAGACTGAAGAAGGGCTGTAAAATTTATATAATTATAACAGTAATTTATTCTGTGAAAATTTAGGGATCTTATTAGTAATAAGAACTAAATATTTTCATACTAGATATAGTCACTAATATTCTAACTATTTTGAGAACTATTCTTTACTGAATATATCTAAAATTTAGGTATAGAAGAGAAATAATTCACTTTTTTTAATATATGTTTTCTCTCTTCTTTACAACCATGAATGATACCAGTCTGTGAACCTGTTTAGATAATGAGTTGTCTACCTGTTTGAACTTTGGAGCATATAAATTTATTTCTCAAAAGTATCAGCTTGAAAATTCATTCTAAATATTTCTTAATGGTATTTAATAATTTAAAATAGCCATTACTTAGAATTTTAAATTTCCTAAAGTTATTTCCCAATTTCAACACAATGTTTGGGGGCTAGAATAATAGCAGAGTGAGTAGGGCATTTGCCTTGCATGTGGCCAACCGAATTCAATTCCCAGCACTGCTGTGGTACCCCAAGCCCAGTTGGAATGATTCCTGAGTACGGAACCAGGAGCAAGCCCTGAACACTGCTGAGTGAGGCCCCAAAAAAAGTAAAATTTACATATTTACAATATTCACTTATTTACATATTCATATGTTCACATTTACATGTTTATATGTTCAACCCTCTGCTTTACAATTAATAGCAGTCATATTAAGGTTGAAAAGCTAGAGCTATTAAAGAATTGAAAGATAGTTCTGAGTACTTCAAAATAAACTGGTGCTAGAGATATTACAAGGGTTAAGGCACTTGCCCCACATTATCACTAACTCTCATTAGACTGTAGGAACACATGCGGTGCACTAAGTACTGCCAGAGTAATTCCTGAACACAGAGTTATGAGCACTGCCAGGTCCAGGTGTAATACCCCACCTCCCCAAAAATCTAAATTTTAGTAGTTAAGTGGTATTTATATCACTTATATTCAGGACATTTATATTCAGGACAGTACATTCCTTTTATTTTTTTAATACTTTTTTATACAAATCCCACCATTAGTGGGATTTGTATAAATCCACCACAAGTTCCCTCCCAAACCTGTCCCTTACCAGGAAAAAAATTTATTTATATTGCTTGTTATAACTAAATGACTAATGTATTTATCCAAAAACTACTTCACCGAAAGAACAGCTTTGGAAATTGTTATAGCTCACCGTGGAGGTCATTAAGTAATTTTTTGAGGGTTTTTAAGCTCGTTGTTGCTAGTTGTGCCTCCTGTGCTATTGCTTTTATTAATGAGTCACTTTCAATGCTGTTTTCCTATCTCCTTTGGTATGTTTATATGGTTCTGTCAGTGCTCTGGTATTTGGAGGTACTGGCCCTGCCTGTAGAAACTCTAGGAGGATGGGGCTGATGAGTTTACAATATGGCAACTGTGGGGTGTGGGTGTGGCTAGAGGGGCTTCCATAAGTATCGAGCTGGGGGGTGAGCAAAGCCTTACCACATCCTCTCCAAGAAAACCCAGAGTCTTCAGCCAAAAACCAGCATTAGGCCTGTGGCATGACTGCAACAGTGAGACCTTTGTGAGCCGCCCAGGGCTTAGGCATGGCCGTGCAGGGACTGGGCCCCCCACCCTCCGGAGGGGCGCCAGAGTGTTCAGCTCACTCGTGTGCCCATGAGTTTTAGTAGCTTGACTTGTAATATTTTCCTGTAATATTTTCCTAAGTCCTGAATCTGGGAAGTTGGGCCGATGGGCTTCCATTGATGGCTGCTGTTGGATTTAGTAAGGCCATAAAACTCTCCAAGTCAACATCATGATACATATTTACTAAAATTAAAGCACCATTCTCAACTTGAACACCATCCTCAACAGAGACTGAATTTGATGTCAGCCTTGTTTTGTATCCAAATGCATTTCCTAATATTGTGAATAAATCCTTTGTATTTCTATGTGTCTCATGAATAAATGACAGAAGCAACTAATTATATTAACAGTAATGAAAATACAATCAACTAGTAAAATTATAGAAAACACAACATAATTTTCTGGTGTAGATAGAGAAATGAAAATTATGTTCAAAATTTAACTGTCTCAGTCTTAAAAGAAATAAATGAAGAGAAGCATGTAATTCACATTTAGATTCAATGGCTTTTTCAATTTTAATTTCTTTGATTTTATTTCTTGACAGCTAAACATTTTACAGAGTTGCTGATAAATAATTGTTATTTAGAATAGATCACTGGTATGTTTCTGTCACTGGATGCATCAGCATAAATTTCCAAGTGTTTGAAAACTAAAAAGTCACTGATTTAATTTAATCCATCACCTTAATGTTGCATTCAACATCACAAAGTTTCAATGACTGCTTTTATTACTATTAAAATTTGTGTGAGAATAGTGAACAGGTGATGTTTTGCTGTAGGAAAGATTAAGTGGTAAACATCTGACCTCATTTTGTCTTCTGTGAAGCAAAATCAGGTTCTGCTTGGATGCAGAAGTGGCTTATTGTGACACCACGGGAGTATTCTTAAGTGTCATCAGCAGTCTCCTCTGGCCATTAGCACATTATCCCGAGAATCTACATCATTAGTTTAAATTAGGTTCACTTAATTAGCCAGCTGGTCCTCTCCTTGTCAGACAGATAAACAGGCCTTGCTTCACTGTTCGTCGTGTCAAGACTAAGCCCAAGTTCTGTGCTTTTATTACCCATCTCACCATTACAAAATAAGTCATCTTGACTGGCTCATGACTAGTTTATTTTTTTTTATTTTTTTAATTTTTTTTATTATACCACCGTGAAACATACAATTACAAAGGTGTTCATAATTGGTTCTTGGTAATACAGTATTCCAGCACCCATCCCTCCACCAGTGCCCCATTTCCACCACCAATGTACACCTCCCCTCCCATCCCCCAGGCCGCCTTAATAGCAGGTACCCCAGTTTCCTCTCTTTCTCTCTCTATCTCTCTCTGTCTCTGCATCTCTCTCCCTCTTATTTTACACATTGTGGCTAGCCCTGCAGATATTTAGAGTTTATCACTTAAGTCTCTTTGTATATATTCAGTGGTGAGTTTTAATCTGCCATTACCATTTCCCCATAGAATGAGCCTTGCATATATGTTTATATTTGTATGTAGTTGTTGTTTTGTTTTGGGGTCACACTCCCTGGTGATTAGAGCTTATTCCTGGTTCTGCTATCAAAGATCATTTCTGGTGGACTAGAGGACCATATGGGGTGCTGGGTATCAAACGGTGGTCAGCTGGGTATAAGACCAGTCCAGCCCACTGTACTATCACTCAAGGCCTGTATTTATTTTGCCCATTAAAACAAAGGTCAAATTTCCTTGACACAAGATATGTGGGATAGTGAAGAAAGTTGAGTGCAACAAAGAAACAAAATGCCTTTGTAATAGAAGGCATAGCTAGAAGTGGAATCTATCCTTAATGTATTAAAATATTAGAAACACTCTTTTATCAGTATCTTTGCAAAGCAGAGTAAAGTGACTATTAAGTATAGTTTTACTTAGAAATCAATTATTTAAAGGTTCTGGGTCAGAGAGAGAGATTAAGCTTGTACTGTGCAGGCAGTGAACCCCTCTTAGGCAGTGAACCCCACTTATTCTGGGTTCATCACACTGTCCCTGAACAATCGCCAGGACTGACTCTTGAACTAAGTAGAAAGTTGGATGTGGCCCTACCCCAACCCAGAGTAAAAATAAAGCAAATTCCTGCTTGAAAGCTCAATTAAAGCATTCACCATCTCTACTTTTCCTTACTGTACGTAGTATTTCCTTTGATACTTTGTATTCTTTGTCCGCATCATATTTTGTGGTGTGCACTATGGTATTACAATAACTCACTTATTTTAAATTCTTCTACCTTCTGTTCCACTCTTTGTAAAGACAAAAGACTCTCTTCCAAATCTCTTAAAAATATTAAATTGGGATATTGTATCTCTAAGCCATAATTGCTAATTAGCATTGAATATTTCTAGTATTCCTGTACCTTTTCACAAGTGCTCTTTATTTACCTATATACCTGAAACACCTTAATTTACTACATGACTTGTTAATAAGTATAGACCATCTTTTTCATGGTCTTTTTCCCATTGGAAAAGAAAATATACTACCAAATAGTGTCCTTGCTGATAATAGCAGTGTATTTATAGATCTGTTATTCAAATATGAATTTTTAAATGAGGTAATTTTCCCATCCCTGTTGATAATAGCTGTGTGACTGTGAGACTTGTTACTCAAATATGAATTTGGAAAATTAGGTACCAAAAAACAAAGATTTTTTTATTTGACACCTAAACGCTCAGAATTTTTATAATATCATACTTGGTTTTATTTATTTGGTTGGTTTTTGCACCATTCTCGCCAGTGCTCATAACTTGCACCTGTCTTTGTGCTCAAGGATCACTTCTGATCATATTCAGGGATCCTATGTACTGCCAGGGATTTAAATGGGGTTGGCTGTATGCAAGGCAAAAGCCTTACCTATGTGTTTTCTCTCCACCTCCCTGACTTGGTTTTAAATGGATATTTTATTCTGAAATTCTTTTTGCAACTCCTATTACAGGCAGTAAGTACTGATCCTGTCCCAGTTAAATTACACTATGACAAATCACATGATCAAGTCTGGGTGCTAAGTTGGGGAACTATGGAAAAGGCGTCTCCAACGTTGCAGGTAAGTAGCTTTCAGAATATTTGACAGAATAATTAACCTTTAAGTTTTGCATTGCTAATTGGATATTCATAGTCATTTAACAGTTGTATTCTTCCATTAGAGAACTGTCTTAAATTAATTTTTCTGTACAATAAAAGGGTATAAGCTGAAACCTTATTACTTAGTTGGATTAGTAAGCTCTAGTATGTGTCCCCTATATTAGATTTATGAAAAAATATCAATAATGACAAGGCTGATATCGTAAGGGGGAAATCTCATAATTTATCTTTCAACAAATCCCTGCTTGTGTAGCTTTCGGGATAGTTTTCTTGTCTGTATCTCATTATTCAGAATGGTTCCTGGAGGTGGGTATATGATTAACAGACTACACGGATTAAATAGAGAGTTCTCAAAGAGGATCCACATTTTACTCCAAGTAAATTGTATTTGTTATCTAACAGATTTATTTCTAATTGTGAAATTTGTGTATTAAAGTCATTTTGTGAATTTTGTTTTTTGTTTTGAAATTATCTACATGATAACTTAATGGGGCAAACATATGCATAAGTCTCTGTGTATACAGGTAAATGTTTTAGTAATGGATCTTCAGCACAGTTTCAGATTTTGGTTACACATTTTAAACAAAACAAAGAGTAAGAGGGTAAGAGAGGAGAGGACTGAAAGAACAATTTTTTGGACCTGGAAGTGAAATTTCTTTATTTATGAAACAACCTTGTAATTGTAATATTGACTGTAAGTTGCCTGTTTTTAACAAAGTTCTATGTTATTTACATTTCAGCAGTTTCTAGTAAGGCTGTTGAATGAAATCTTTATATTTGCAGTCAGTCTTCACAAGTAAAACTTTGACTATTTTTGTAATACTTTTAATATTTCAAATCTTTAAATAAATTAAACATAGGTACCTTAAGCAATGAAGTATTTCAAAATAACTAACAAGAGAATCATTTTAATACTTTTTCTTTAGAAATATAAATTATAGGGGGGAAGCCAAAAAAGAAATATGAATTATTTCTAATTTTTGTAATATTTGAAATTTCTATTAAATTACTTCTAATTTTCTAATATTTTAAAATTTTATAATATAAAACAGTGTTTCAGTTCTTTATTGATAAAGTTCATAGTATCCTTAAATTTGACATTTTAAGCAAAATAATTTATTAGTCATTATTTTTAGCTTGAGCATCTGGTTTATTTTTTCATTTCTTTTTTTTTTTTTTAAAAATTTTTTGGACCACACCTAGCTCTGCCCAGTCTTAGCCCTGTCTCCGTACTCAAGGACCACTCCTGGTGGTGCTCTGGGAACCATATGGGGTGCCAGGGATCAAACCCAGGTTGGATGCCTACAAAGCAAACACCTTATTCTCAGCTTTCCTCAGCCTTTTCCGGGTACTTTTTCTGTAGGCAATCTGGTAGCAGATGGGTGACTATAGTCCTCTGAAAACTGTGACTAGAAGGTCTAAAAGACCACAATGCAATGTCTGTCATCTGAAAACAGTGATTACTGAGTGGCTGAGGTCTCTGCTTGTGAAAGCTTGTTCTTTACACTGACCTCATAGCAGCCTAGCCCAGGTTACTGGACAGTGAAGTGCTAGTCCGGTTTAGGTCTAGGCTCCTAATAAAGGTCATTGTTAGTGTAGCAGTTAGGGTACTGCCTTGCATGTAACTGACCCTAGTTCAATTCCCAGCATCATGCATGATCCTGTGAGCCCCTCTAGGAATGATACCTGAGCTCGGAGGCAGGAGTAAGCCGTGACACTGCAAAAAGCAAAAAAATGAAAATATGTACTCATTAGTCATGATTGCCTAATAGTATTATTATGAAACACTCCTAAGATAAATGGAAAAGAACAAAGTTTGAAAAATAGGAAAATACTTTCCAGTGATAAAACTGAATTCATCTGTCAAGAATATAAGCAGTCTCTCATTTTGACATTTTGACCGTAGCATTCCTGTTTGATAATATTAAAAGACATGGGATTGATTCTAGGTTTAAAAGTTACTAGAAACTTCTTTTGCCCTAGCACAAAATGGATTAAAATGGTTTCTAACGACTCATATGGGTACAAAAGTATTTTATTAGGGTTTTGAGAGCACTACTATAATTTAATATTTTTATTCTCATTTTATAGAATTTAATGTATATTTCTTCATATTATGGAAGAAAATGCACTATTTTCTGTGATATGTGCAATTAATAAAATCTACCAACTTATAATTTTAGGTATTAGATGCAGCAATTTTTCCCATTTGTATTCTCAGATGACTCCTCAAAGATTATACTACTTTTTTTTTCTTTTAAAACCATCATCTATGCTCTATGAAATTGAGGAAATGTTGTTTTAATAATCTTGCATCTGTCATCTGCATAGTTTTGCAATTTGTAATGTCTCTTCAAATGCACAATAATTAGAGAAGAAAATATCCCCAGGAAACAACTTGGAATAAAGTTCTTAAATTTAGCTTTTTGGCTAGAAAGTGGGCTCCAGCCAGATGGGGTGACGGTAGGGGGTAGCAACCCTGGTCCTGTGGAGGCTTTGTACAGAGACCTGCGGCAGGATGCCAGTAGGAATGAGCAGGTGCTGCTGCAAGGTTGGTTCTCAGGCTAGGCATCCTTGTGGATCAATTTGTGTGTTCTTGCTGTTAGTTGGCTCTGTCTTGAGTCTGACAATCCACCACTTCCTGCTCAATCTTGACAGAGAAAAGGACCGAGAACCATCAGAGAGCAAAGACTATACTGAGTTAAACTAGAGAAGTAGCTCAGTATTTGTCAAAACTGATGATTGTGCAAGGCATAAAAGAAATGATCACTAAATAAACCTTTGGTAGGATGAACGTTTTGTGCAATAAGATTGGGACAGAGTGCATTCAAGTGCTGTTGAGTATTGAGTTATCCTGGAATATTCAATAGCATTCCAGTGCTGTTGAATATTGAATTATCTGATATTTATAGTAATTTGCTATTTATAGTAAATAAATATTTACGATTTACTATTTATAGTAAGAACTAACTGAAACTGACCATCAGTATTCTGTCAGATCACTCTGGGTAATAGCAAATAGAAAGGAGTCTTTATTTTCTAAGCTATAAAATCTTAAATTTCCTTTCTTTTTTCTTTTTTTAAAAAATAGCATAACTAAACCTGTCATTCCTGGTTATATGTTTTAATGAAAGTGATAATGTCCTCTGTGCCTCAAAAATAAAGTAATAATCCTATTCACTGCTGTCATAATAAAAAGAAACTATTCTCAGGAAGGAAAAGTCTATTTTACTTAAGAGTAAAATAGTAGTTCAGTGTCCAGTAGTCAGAAGTCCAGATGGACAGAGGGACTAAAAAAGGGAAGAAACAAAGGCAGAAGAGCAGTGTGAAAGATTCAATTTCACAATGGATTTGCAAGGGGAGCAAGGGAAAAATGTGGAGTAAGAGAAATCTGAAGGAAGAGCAACAGAACTTGAAGTATAATAAGAGGAATATGACATGAAAAATAAAGAAGTTCAAACATCATGATATTTTCTTGTAATAACTAAAAAGTTTTAAAATCCCAATTAACAATTAGAAATTTTGCTCTTTCATTGTGTGAGAGCCTGCGGTTAGGCAATACAGAGAAAGGAACAGCGTACTAATAATTATGGTAAATGATAATACCAGCGTAGAACTGAGCATTGAAAGTAGCAAAATGATATACATGATGACCTCTAAATGTATGTATTTCAAGCTTAAATGAGTAAGAGGAGAGTGAGAGAGAGAGAGAGGGACAGAGAGAGGGACAGAGACAGAGAGACAGACAGAGAGAGACAGAGACAGAGACAAGTGAAAATTGCCTTTCATAGATGCAGGCTGGGGAGGGAGGGAATCAGGGGACTTTGATAGTGGGAAATGGGCACTGGTGGAGGGATGGGTGCTAGAATACTACATGACTGAAACCCAAATGAATACTTTTGTAACTGTATATCTCACAGTGGTATAATAATAAATTTTTTAAAAAAGAAATTTTGCTCTTTGATAAAATCTTACTGATATCAGGTATTTCCAATTTGTAGGAGAACATAAGTTTTAAATATGTTTTATCTTAAAATCCTAAGCTAAGTATCTCATATGATCTGTGTTGGAGGTTTTAGTTCTTTGTTTCAAGTTATGTTCTATAGGAAAGAATTTTTTCTATATTGATTACATTTCAGTGTTGCTGTTATGAAGAGAAAAAAAAGCTGATATTGCTTTGATTCTTCATGTGTACAGTGCAAAGTGAATACATTGAAATGATCCAAATAGAATCTGCTCTCTCTAGGTAATAACACAGGCCAGTGGAAACATGCCGCATCACACCATCCACACTCAACCTGTGGGAAAGCAATTTGACCGAGTGGATGATTTTTTTTATCCCCACAACAACGCTGATCATTACCCACATAAGGTAAGTACTAAGATATGTTTTGCCCTTAGTTTTCCTCTGATTTGGATATTAAACTATAGTAAAGCACTAAAAGCAAAATTTTAGATATAAAGCACATGCACATATAATTGCATATGATTTAACTTTAATCTTTTTAAGGATGTTAATGTTGTTTGGTGACTTTCCCAACATTGATTTCTTAGGTGAAATTATAAATTTTAATTAACAGGTTTTGCTCTTACAAATTCTCATTAGGGTTTTTCTCATTAAAATGCTGAAATTTCTAGGAACAAGTACTTTCCTAGAATTATGAAATCGCTTTATAAATGAAGAGAAATTTGGACTTGGCAGCATATATTACTCTTTCAGAAATCTGCTCTGTGTGTGTATGTGTGTTGTTTGTTTTTGGGGGGGATCAGACCCAGCGGTGCTCAGGTCTTGCTCTTGATTCTGCACTCAGGGACAACTCCTAGTGGGACCTAGGGAGTATATGGGGCAGTGGGGATTGAGCTCTGCATCAGCCGCTAGCAAGGCATGCACCTTACCTGCTGTCCAATCTCTAGTCCCTATCTACTTAATATTAATATAATATTAATATTAATATAATAATACTTAATATTAATATAATCATATTCTTAATAATATTTTCTCATATGAAAATCAATATATAATTATATTATGATTGTGGAATTTTTTCCCTTCAAATTTTATTACACCAATTTTAGACATACAATTGCAAGATGCTCATGTAGAGTTTTGATTCTACAGTGTTCCAACACCCATCCCAACACCCGAACCCATCTCCCATCACCAAAGCCCCCCATATTACTCCCCCTCCCACCTCAACTGCTTGGCGGGTTCTGTATGTCTTTTCTCTCCTCTCTATCTCTCCCTCCTGCCTACCTTTCCTACACATCGTAGAATGCAGTACATTAAAGAATATAACTGTTTCCACTAGTTTGATGGACCATGCGGCTGCAAGCGGACATGCGACTTAGGGGCATCATGGTCAGCGTCCAGACAATGATTATGGTGGCTAATGTGGTGGGCGAGTCTCATCCGGCTGCTTCTGGGACCCCCAGAGGTGATGGGCCCACTCCCAAAACCAATCGGTCCACCTAGGGGCCCCATGGTCAGCTTAGCCTGGGGAAAGCCGAGTTCCAGCTTCCCCAGCTGTGTCTGAGGCCCCGCATGCTATGGCTGGTTGCCCCTGGACAGCTCCTGGGTGGTGGCCACCGGGCTCAGACAAAATGGAGGGGGAAGGGCCGGCCCCGCTCCATCTGACGAATTCCTGGTGATTCCCGCAACTGGGAGCTGCCTCCCTGGGCTTGAACTCGTTTTGTTCTGTTAATCTGGTCTTGAGGTAGCATACTTCCCTGGCGGGCGGGTTGATCTGCTGCAGCGTCCGGACAGCAAATATCTGATTGTGGAATTTTTGAGGTGTGAACTTTGAGTGTTTAGTTGGTATATTCTCTTTATATGTTTATAAGGTATAAATAAAATATCGAATGAGACTGGAATAAAGGCACATAGTTAGGGTACTTGCCTTGCACATGGTCCACCTAGGTTGGCTCTCAATCATCCCACACTTCCCCTGGAACCTACCAAGTGTTAGACCTTAGTGCAGAGCCAGGATAAGCCCTGAGCACCTCCAGGTGTGAACCAAAATAAATAACTGATAAAAATAAAGCAATTACTAATTGTATCACTCCAAATTTTTTTTCTAAAAGTGATTTGAACACTTAAAGGGAAGAATTATGATATATAGTGATGTTATTGTTATATAATATATTGACACTCCTATTTTACTTGTACTTACCTTTATGTGTCTGCGTATATGTTAAATGGTATCTGATTTAACAGCTCTGCAGGTTAGCGTATTCACTAGCACTAATGCCCATAGGATATCTGTGGTGCCCAGCTGCATTGGCAAGTGGCAGACAGGAGACAGGCCTGTCTACATCCAGGACTCTGCCCCATGGGCCCTGGATGGTTGATGGTCTGATATAGAAAAAGACTGGGCCCCCTGGGATGAACCCAGAGCCACGGCAGAGCCTGGCAAGCTACCCGTGGTGTATTCAATATGACAAAAACAGTAACAATAATGGACCTCATCCCAATGAATGGAGACGTTACTGGTGCCCGCTCAAGCAGAACAATGAACAACGGGAAGACAAGTGATACAAAGCTATTTCCTTAGCATTAGGTGAAAAATATTTAGTTATGCTCTCTCAAGAAAATTCATATTTTGTGATTGTGTTGCCTTTGATAGATTAAAAGATATTAAGACCAGGTAGATAGCTCAATAGGTTGAGCTTGTGCTTTACATGTGGGGGGGCAGAGTTCAATTCTAATCATTATAGTGCATGTGGGAGGCAGAGAAAAATCATTACAGCCCTGTCAGAACCACCACAAGCATCTCCAGAGCATATTACCGGGGAAGGAACCAACAGTACCATAGGGTGTGACCCAAACGTGGAAAAAATTTATATCACTTAAAAGTTGGAATAATAATAATAATAATTGTGAAAAGTGCAAAATTTGCCATGCAAATATAAAAGGGGAATTAATTATTGAAAATATTATCTCATAGTCAATCATTTTATGTCTACATCAATATAGATTCAAATCCTTCTTTGTCTACCATATATGTTTTAAAGGCATTGAATTGATTTGTTAAGTAATTAAGCATTATTCTAAGAATATTGTGTTGGTTGGCAGTACTATGATTATAAACAATAGTATGACAGAATCAGTGCATACTTCTATGGGAAGAAGTGGTATCTATTGAAAACGCAGAGTACTTGAAAGTTATCTTGGAACTGGAGCAATAGTACAGCAGATAGGTTTTGTCTTGCATGTGACCAGCCTGCGTTCAGTCCCTGTCATCTCATATAGTCTCCTGAGCACTGCTAGGAGTAATTCCTGATGGCAGAGTCAAGAGTAACCCTGGAGCATTGCCAGGTGTGATTCAAATATCAAAAGAAATTTTTAAATGGAAATTATCTTCACTAAAATTGGTGATTTGTATATCTCACAGCAATACTAAAGTAATTGAAGACTGAAGCAGTGAACTGAAAATAGTACTAGTTGAGATGAAACTTAAAGATTATATAATGGTTAATACATATTTGATGAGGATAAAATATCACTTAATAAGTATGCTTTGATTGTTTTAGTTTTAGATACATTGTTACTAATCAATATTTGAGGATATAATACTGTTATCTCTTCCATTCTATTGTTTATCACTGTATTTAATGCTATTATACTGCTATCTAGTAGTATTAAATGGTATTATTAGTAAATATTAAATAGTATTTAATAGATAATCATGTTTTACCATACTATAATTAATTCTTCTAATTTTTAAAATTAACTATTACTATAATTTGGGGGATAAATTACCACATATATTATACTAATAGTGGGAAAAGCATGCAGTTTGGGGTATTATTTTTCCATAATAACAAGTAAATTTTTTTATAGTGCTTAACTACCTAGCAAGGGCAGGGGTTTATCTTTGTTTATATGCAGTAAGTATTATATATATAAGATATTAGTGATTATTAGAGAGCCAGAGTTAGCACTAATGATCATCAGAAAATCATCCAAGTAATGTGAGCAATTATAAGGCAAAATTTTATTTTAGTTACTTCTTCATATTAATAAGATCTACTGGAATGTATACTTGAGGATATATTTAAACAGTGTGTTTCTTTAAGGAGATATAATGAAATTCATAATTTTTTGCTAATACTTGTAAGTGTTCCAGATTCAATTACAGCAATCCTTACTGCGCATAGAGTTCCATTTTAATGAACATGCATGATCATCAAAATTCCTACTGCATTTCTAAGTAATTATTCCTATTACTAAAGTGAAGAGTTAGAGTGAAAATTAGCACACATTCCAAAAATAAACTGTTAAATATGTAAGGCATATTATACATAATTAAGATGTGTTTCACATTAGGAAAACCTATGGGATATATATGGTCATTTCTCTTACCAATATCATGTAATGATTTACTAACAATATTTGGCATGGATTTAAACATGAACTACTAAGATTTAACTTTCTTTAATCAGTTGTGCGTTATAGAATTGAAATTGTTTTCTGTTTTGCTTGACAGATATTTTCATGCTAGGCAGAAGGTTCTGATACATGATATGTGTTTAATTAGTATCAGCTCTTTTCCTCTGACCCACCCCACCCTAATTGCCTTTCTTTTCTGATCGCACCCTCTTAAATTTAAATAATATATATCTCCAGTTTCTGTAAAACTTCCTTGATAAGTGTCAAGATTTTATGTTCTGGTACTTAAAAAATGATAGGAACTTATTTTCTGTTTCATAAAACTGGAATGAAGAAGAAAGTGCTATACTATTTCCTAAACCACAGTAGTGTATATTGTTATAGCATATTATTTAGTAATTAGGAAAAATCTTTCATTTATTTGTTTTTATTTGTTGGAGAGCAATGAGGGATGCTATTTGGGTCATACCCAGTGACTCTCCAGGCTTACTGCTGGTTCTGTGTTCAGGGATCAATCATGATAAGGCTTGGGATTCTATATGCGGTGCTGGGAATTGAACCCTTGTTGGCTGCATACAAGGCAAACACCTTACTTTCAGCTCTATATCTCTAGTCCAGGAATGCTTGTCTATGAATTGTATTTCTTAGTACCTAACTTAGTATTGGACATACTGTCTTAAGCATGTGTTACCTTTAAAAGATCTAACTTCTATGGCATGGTAAATAGCAGTAATAATAACTTCTTTCTCTCTCAGAAAAAACTGAGACTGAATGTGTTAGTAAAAAACGACTAACCATTGACTATGTTTACATACCCTTCTTCAATCTTTTCAAGAACAGGAATAAAATAATGTTTGAGTGATAGTGAGATAATTATTGTATAATTGACTTATATTCTATACTTGCACAGGAGCTGAGGTGCTATAATTTGATATAACCTTTCTTTAAGTCTAACTTTTCCTCTATTTTTCTGTCTCTACAATTTCTGGGTTTGTTGACTATTTCTATAAACTAAGTGGAGGAGATGAATTTAAGAGAATTAAAAATTACTTTATAGATTCAAATAATAAATAAATAAAAATAGTTTAAATGAATAGAATAAGTCAGAAAATTTCAGAAATTACCCTCTTTTTAGAACAATTTAAACTTTTTAGAACTTTTTGGGCCAAAGTGATAATCCAAGTTGGTAGGATGCTTGCTTGCACATGACTGACCCAGATTTAATCCCTGCAACTCCAGATGATTCATGGAGCCCTGACAAGAGGGATCCTGAGGGCAGAGCCAGGAATAAGCCCTGAGCTCCACTGGGTTTGACCAGAAAAGCAAGCAACAAAACAAACTAGAACTTTCAAAATTATCAAAGCCTCATTTACTTCCAAATTTTAATATTTTGTGTAATTTAGATTATTGGAAAACCACTTTTATTTCAAAGAATCTGACAGCTGGTAATATAATTCAGTGGTAGAATGCATGCTTCATATGTGTCAGACTCTAGGGTCAATGCCTGAAGGGCATGTGTGAGACACACACATGATCTGAGAACCAGTGCTTGGTGCCATCCATCTTTCAGCACCTTTGAAGAATCTCTTCCATTTCTGAGTAGCATAGTCTATTTAACCTATAACCATTTATGCAAATTATGTTGATTTACATAATAACAGTATAGAAAGTGGGTGATATACAGTAGTTCTGGTGCTTGTCTTGCATGCAGCTGACCAAGTTTCGATTCCCAGCATTCCATATGGTTCCTGAGCCTGCCAGGAATGAAACCTGAGTGCAGAGCCAAGAGTAATCCCTGACACCACCAGGGATAGGTGTGACGCCCAAACTAAACACTTCACTTGATCACTTGAATCCCGTTATTCATTGATTTGCTCGAGCGGGCACCAGTAACATTTCCATTGGACCCTATCACGAGCCAATGGCATCTGGTTGATTCAGGAATATGAAGAGCCTCAAACCGTTCCTTCAGGATCTTGACAAGGAAGTCTGACCATCTTGTAGGTGGGCGGCCAAGTGATCTTTTGACATTCCATGGGATCCAGCCGGTAAAGGCTCTAGTCCAGCGGTTGTCTCCAAATCGCATTACATGTCCAGCCCATCTGATTTTCGATGCCTTGGCAAACGAGAAAGCATCCCTGATTCTGGAATAGCGATGGAGGTCAGAACTCCGGATTCCTTCTCTCACTTGAGTGAGGCGTGATCTTCCAAGCATAGCTCTTTTGATTCCTCTCTGGAAACCCGAATAGCATTCTCATCCCTGCTTTCATAGGGCCCAGGTCTCTGAGGCGTATGTTAATGCAGGGAGAACTGTGGAGTCAAAGAGATGTGCCCGGAGTCAGAGGTTCTTTGCCCTTTTAACTATTTCTTTGATGCCTTTGAAGGCATTCCATGTCGCTCTCTTCCTCCTGCGCAGCTCAGGTTTTAGGTCGTTCATCATGTTGACTTCTCGACCTAGGTACACATAACTGCTGCATTCAGAGATGTTTGTTCCATTGAGAGTGAATGGGGCCTCTGGAACTAGTTCATTTTTCATAAACATGGTTTTCTAGGCCCAAACTAAACAATCATTAAATTTTTAAAAGGATATTAAGATTGAAATGTATATATAATTCATAAAAGAATCTTTTATATATACTTACTGTTATAAAATTATAATAATGTCTTTTTAAATAAAGTTCTCTAAGTGTATGTAACGTTACATACTTATTTCATTTATACATTTTGTTGAATGAACTAAATCATATTATAAAAATACAAGCATATGTTTGATTGTTATTATAGTTCTACTGACCTTAAATTTAAAATGATTCACCTAATGCATTGGTGTGTAGAGTCCCTGGATCCCATGTTAATGCATACAGATATTTTCCCTTAGCAACAAGCAATTCCTAGACCCAGGAGGGTACTTGAGAATTTAATTATTTTTTCAGCACTTTTTAGTTTACTTTTTTTATTGAGGTAACAAATGGTCTGCATGAATACAAATGTCTATATTAACATGTCTTGACCTCCTTTAACTACCATATCTCTTAACCAGGGTGACTATCTCTACTACAAAAAATTGCACGAGATTGCTCAGTTTAAGACCTTGGTCTCCAAGAATTTACGTTCCCATTGCTAGGTTAGACTGACATTTGTGTATCTGACCAACTGCATGCAAATTAAAGCCCATACTAATTTGGTGAACAGCTTACAGAGTTTAGAAAAATCAGTTTACTGTCTACATTTCCAACACAATACAAAAGAGCACGCTAAGGAACAGATAGATGGAAGAGATGTTCGGGTATGAGGGTGGGAGTGGGAGTTCCAACCCTCTAAACATGTCATATTCTCATGTCTATCAGCTCCTGTCATTAGGTGCCACCCAAAATCACTTCTTCACATCACACTGGGACACTGATGATCGCACTTAGGGAATTCACTTAGGGTTTTTTGGGAGCTTGAACCAGAAGCACAGCAGAGCAAATGCATATGATTAATATCTGTTGGTCATTTGTATAATTAATGTATAATAATGAATTATTGAGTGGTTTATGCCATCCAATTTTAATAAGCCATAAATTAAAAATTAATCTAAAATAAATGAATTTTGAACAAGGTTTATAATAACTATGATAAAGTTCCAAGTGCCCAAATAGAAGGCCATTGTTTCAATCTCATAATTAATTGGGCTTTATATTTGGTACTCTACTGAAGAGTTATAAATTTCAATTTCAAATTATACTAGGTATATAGATTAAAACTTACTGTGCTAGGTGGTACTAGAATTTGCATTCAAAAAATCAAAAAAGAGATTGAGAAATTCATAATATTGTGTCTTTTAAAGTGTCTATGTAAAGATTAAAGGAGAGAGGAGAGGAAAGAATATGTGATGTCAATGAGGTGGCAGATATCTAAACAATAAATGAGGAACATTTTTCATGTAAGCTTTGAAAATTCTATTCATGCTTTTTTATAAACTTTATTATTAGTATTTGGAAACTGGATATGGTATTCTTGGATAAAGTTTAGTTCAATTTCCAAAGGCAAAAATGTATAAGAATGTAGTTTATATATTCTTATTAATAAGAATATGAATTTCTTCTTATTCATGCAAGGATTAGAAGAAAGTTTTCTTTCTTTTTTCTAACTTTCAATAAAGAGCTATGATTTACAAAGATACTGACATTTGTGCTAGGCATACAATAATTCAACTTTTTAGAGATTTTTTTTTCAATGTTGCATCATTTGTTTGGGTGCCACATCCAGCATTGCCCAGAACTTAATCCTGGCTCCATGCTCAGGGATCACTCCTGTTCATCTCGGGGTACGTATGGGGTCATGGAGATTGTGCCCAGCTCAGCCACATGCCTTAACTAACTGTGATTACTGTTCTGCCCCATCTTTACATATTTTGTTTCTTACACCTTTTACTTATGATCTGTCATGAATACAAATATGTGGGGAGGTAGACAAAAATATGAAGGCAAATATTTTGAACTGGATTATAGAGGCATAGCTAAAATGTGCTTTTTAAGTGTGATGGTTTTATATTTATTATTTATTTTTAAGTTTTCAATATTTAAAATATTAATCCTGATGCATCTAAAACAGAAGTCACCTATTACAAATATTCACTTAGAGCCATCGTTAGTAAAAGCTGCAAATCATTCTTCCATATCTTCTTCTCTTTGCGAATGACTAACAATAAATTTTACCATGTAAGTCAAGCACCACCATGTTGAAGACTGTTGGAGAACACAGTATAATTACCAGAAGAGAATCGCCCACTCTCATAAAGTAGAAAAGGATGGTGATGCTCTTTGAGGAATCTAGAAATACCTACTAAATATTCCACACCAAGGCCACCATTTGAACATACTGCCTACAATTTGAAATGACTCCGATATTTTGTTACATTTATCTTGTGATGAGATCGGGCGATGCTCATGGGTCACTCCTGGCTCCTGGCTCCTGGCTCTGCACTCAGGAACTACTCCTGGCGGTGCTGGGGGACTGTATGGGATACCAGGGATCAAACTCAGGTCCACCGCGGCCAAGCCAACACCCTCCCGCTGTGCTGTCACTCTGGCAGTGGAAAGGTGCTCTTTAGAGACAAGGCCCAACTTGTCTCTACTCCAGAAAAAGCAGGCAGCAGCTTGGAGGGGATGAGGCCAACGGGCTGACTCAATGGGACAGCTGCAGCAGTCACTCCCGGGGCGACACACTGGGGGACTGGGCAAGCAGAGACCAGCGAGGGTGGGCGGGAAACACTTCCTCTGTCCCAGTGTTCTGATGAGTCAAAGGCCAACAGAAATCCCAGACTCCTGTGTGATAAGTCTTAAAGAAAGAGCAGCTTGACAGAAAAAGATTACGCTACCCAGTACCAAAATTTACAAAGCACAGAAATGTTGGCAGAGAACGTGCAGGCTGACCGCCCCCGTTTTCCCCTACGGATGCTGAGCACGAGGGCACTGTGCTCGGGGCAGCCTGTGTGGCAGGAGGAAAAGGACGGGAGGGACAGTGACTTCACTCAGCACTCTCAGGGTGCTCAGGCCCTACTCCCGCGTGGGCTACACTGAGCCCTCAACGCTGACCACCGGAAGTCAGCAAGCCAGCGCAGCCTCTGCACTCAAGCGGAAGGTCACACGTGTATTCCACGCTACTTAACCCACACATGCGGTCTGCGTGGCCTACAGTCAGCCAAGAGAAGGAAATAAGGAGTTAAGACAATTATCTGTGGCATAAACTTTTTCTCCACAGCTTGTCAGAGCTCCTCCCAGAAGAGCTGATCAGTCCTGCTCGTCAGAGTCCCACCCTACAGCAAGGTCTATTTCAAGCCCACGTATGCCTGATTCAGGGACTCAGATACATGGGGACAGCTGCTACCGGCTCTCCCTGTACCCAGCTGATCATGAGGCACCCAGGAGGGGAAGGCAGGTTCTAGCCCTGATCCACCATCCCAGCAGAGCCTCGCAAGAAGCCAGAGGAACCCCCACACCATGAGGGCCGCCATTTTCCACATCTGGACTCCACAGCTCGTCAGAGCTCCTCCCAGCAGAAGAGCTGATCTTTCCCCATTTTATCAATACATGCATGAGATGAGAGGCTACTACAAGAGTATCCCACCCACACGGCAAGCCTGGCAAGCTACCTGTGTCGTATTTGATATGCCGAAACCCAGTAACAATTATAGACCTCATTCCCATGACCTGAAGGAATGGTGTAAGGCTCTTCATGTTCCTGGAGTGAGCAGATGCCCTTGGGCTCTCCTAGCATGTGACAGGACATATGGAGATTTACTGGTGCCCGCTCGAGAAAATCGATGAACAACAGGAAGACAGTGATACAAGTGATAAACTTTCTTTGCTGTTAGTTTAAATCTGTCACCTAGGAAAGAGAAAATGAGCCTAAAACATGCTGGAATGTTCTGACCATCTAAAAGACACCTTCACATTGCTCGGTGTGATCATCTCACTCTCAACGGGCTGCGTGTGGGCCTGAGCAGCATAGCAGTGGAGCAGGCTAGAGTGCTCCAAGTGCTCCTCTGCTGCGTGGTACCAGTAGAATCCACTGGGAACTGGTCTTCAGTAGGAAGCTACCACCAGCCAGGTGAGGGGAAACCGGGATGATGGCGGAGGGTGTCTGCCAGAATGCCTGATGGATGAAACCCTACGGATAACAGTTCTGCAAACCACAGTCCTAAAGTAAAAGTTTAAAAAAAAAAAAAACCACAAAGCAAAAACCCAAAGTCCCCATCAGGGCGGCCACCTCCGCAGAGCCCAGGTGCCGGCTCCCTCTGCTGTAGGCCGCCACCTAGAGCCCCGAGAGGGGTACTTCACTAACGGGGAGGGAGGCCACTCCCCGTCTCGCACACAGCACAGCGGCGGCCAGGAGTCTTGGTTTCTGTCAATCTGATGCCTACGACAGCATATGGCACACAGTGGCACTCTAGAGGATTCAGTCCCGTGAACGATTTCATTTCTCCTGCCAACTGCCAAGAGAGAGCATGTGGCCTCTTCCCTCGTGTCTCATCGGGACATGCTGCTTGTGCAGCTTTAGAAACAGGGTCCAAACCACCTGGAGGGTGGCGGCTGCCTCGCCCAGCCTGGCACCAGGACAGGGAAGGGCCGCCCCGTTTCCACTGCTGGCCCTCAGCAACCCATCACCACTCAAGGCACTGCGGGTCAGCACATGCTGCGAAATATCCTTCCCCAATGGGGCTTGGTCCTCACGGGGTCCTCACAGGCCCCGACCTCCTGGCTTTCCTACGGGGACCTGGTTTCTCGCTTCCTGAGGAGCACGGAGGGTTCACCGAGTCAGTGGGGGGCCTGGATGGGAAGGCACCTGTGCAAGGTGGGGCCCCTCCTCGAGACCCACAGTGGAACTGGAACTATAGGCTAGAAAATGGGCAAATGAATGATGCTGAAACGTTTGGGGTCTTCATTTAGAAGCTCGCGGGAGTGTGTCCATAGAAACCTGTAGAACTCAGGACCAGAGCAGTAGCAGTTGGTGACATGCTTGCCTTACACAAGGCCAACCCAGGATCAATCCCAGGCACTCAGATGGCCTCCCAAGCCTACGGTATGCCCCCAAAAAAAAAAAACTATGAAACTCATTTTTGTCTCTGTAGAAAATTAATTTGTACTACTTATATAAACACCATATGAGACAGATGTGGGGCAGAGCTCTACTGGCTCTCACTGTGGCCAGCCGCTTATGAGGTGCCCGGGAGGGATGGCAGGTTCTAGCCCTGGCCCGCCACCCCAGCAGAGCCTCACAACAAGCCAGACGACCCCCCCACTCCATGAGGACCTCCATTTTCCACATCCGAACTTCCTCCTCGTCAGAACTCCACCCAGCAGACCAGCCTATCACAGCCCGGCTCATCAATAAATGCTGGATTTTGAGATGACTACAAGAGTATGCTACCCACACGGCAGAGCCTGGCAAGCTACCCGTGTCGTATTTGATATGCCAGATACCAGTAACAATTATAGACCTCATTCCCATGACCTGATGGAATGGTTTGAGGGCTCTTTATGTTCCTGGAGCAAGCAGGTGCCCTTGGGCTCTACTTGCATGAGACAGGTCACATGGAGATGTTACTGGTGCCCGCTCGAGCAAATCGAAGATGAACGGGAAGACAGTGATACAGTGACAGTGATCTTGTGATGTACCCTTAAAAAGTCCCTACTTTTATTTATATTTATTTTGACTTTTGGTCCAGACTAACTATGCGTAGGGCTCATCCCTGGTGCCATGCGTAGGGATCACTCCTGGCAGTGTTCATAGACTAAATGTAGTGCCAGGATCCAACCCCGGTCAGCTCAGGTAAGGCAAGAGCCTCCGTGATGTTTATTTTCTGACCTGTTTTTTGAGTTTGATTTTAAAAATCCACTTAGACACGGTGATTTACAGTGCTATCCATAATAATTTTTCAGGCATACAGTGCTCCAACGTCACACCCAGATATTGAGTGTCAGAGTCACCCTTCCCCACAAGTATCTCCCAGTCCCCTCCCACCATCTCCTTCCTCCTCCGTTCAGCTTCCAAATTTAAATATATGCAGGCTGGCTGTGGTTGCCATTGGTTACTTATGGCTCTCTTACTAGATATATATCCACAAATGAGAATGATCAGTATGTATTTGTCCGTCTCTTTCTGACTAATTTCAGTCAGCGTCAGAGCCTCTAGTTCCATCCACTTATTAGTGAATCGCAGGAATTTAGCCATGAATTCCCTGATTTCATCTTTTGTTTGTTTATTTGTGTTTTGAACCACACCAGGTGGTGCTCAGGGCTTACTTCTGGCTCTGCACTCAAGTTCTACTGCCTGGCAGTGCTCAGGGACCGTAGCTGAGTATTATAACATTGTGTATATATGTGACAATTCTTTATCGACCCATCTGTTCTTGACACTTGGGCTATTTCCAGATTTTTAATGTCATGAATAGTGTTGCAGTGAACAGAGGTCTACAAATATCTTTTTGAAATAACATTGTTGGTGTCCGATAAGTGTGAAGAAGTG
This sequence comes from Cryptotis parvus, assembly GCA_021461705.1. Taxonomy (NCBI): domain Eukaryota; kingdom Metazoa; phylum Chordata; class Mammalia; order Eulipotyphla; family Soricidae; genus Cryptotis; species Cryptotis parvus. The sequence continues at coordinate 92,088 of JAJIBD010025479.1, read as the reverse complement.
GAATTGCTGGGTCTTTTGGAAACTCAATTCTTAATTTTCTTTGAGGTCTCCATAGTGTTTTCCATCGAGACAGAACCTTAACATATCCTTGAGCAGTGGAGAAAGGGTCTGCTCTCGTTGCAGATCACCGGCACTGGCTGCTTCTGCTCTTTGGTAAACACAAGTTTCACATTTGTGAGCTGATAACTCATAGATGTGTTGCTGCTTTTTTCTGGATAAAATTAACAGAGAGCAGCACTTCTTCCCCCTATACCTATTCATTATGTTTATCTTTTTGAGGAGAGGTTTGTTCAGCCTCTCTTCCAATGTTTTGAATGTGGTTGTTTATTTTATTGTCAGAGGACCATATGGAATGCTGGGATTCAAAGCCAGGTCAGGCACATACAAGGCAGATGCCCTACCCACTCTACGATCTCTCCAGCACCACCTTTCAAATTTTTATAACTATGTCATATTATTTGCAGAGAGTGATAGTTTGACTCCTTTTCTAGTCTTTTTTAAAAATTTTTTAATTTTTTTTTAATTAATACTTTATTATACCACCCTGAGATATACAATTACAACGTTGTTCATGTTTGGAGGTTTCGGTCACATAAAGTTCCAGCACCTGCCCTCCACCAGTGCCTATATCCCACCACCAATGTCCCCACCCTCCTCCCTCCCCATAGCCTGCCTAAATCGCAGGTTCTTTATCTCTTTTCTTTCTCCCTCTCTCTCTTTGCCTTCTCCTACACATTGTGGGTTGCACTACATACACTTGGAAGCCATCATGTGCATTTTTTTGCTTGTATTTAATGCCCAGTTCTATGTTGTTATCAGCCCTTTCGACATTTATTCACACATGTTCCCTTCTCTGTCTTACCTAACTTCTGACTCCCCCACGCTTGCGGTAATTTCCACTTTTTGGTAAGATCACCTGATATATTTATGTCATGTAAATAAATGCAGTCATTCTATGTCTCTCTCTTTCCTTCTGACTAATTTCACTCAACATGATCCTTTCCATGTCCATCCATTTATAGGCAAATTTCATAACTTCATTTTTCCTGACAGCTGCATAGTATTCCATTGTGTAGATGTACCACAGTTTCTTTATCCAGTCATCAGTTCTCTGAGCATACTGGTTGTTTCCAGGTTCTGGCTATTGTGAATAGTGCTGCTATGAAAATAAAAGTGCGGATTGTGTTTCTGCTGTGTGTTTTTGGCTTCCCAGGGTATATTCCCAGGAGTGGTATGGCTGGGTCAAAATGGAGCTCAATTTCTAGTCTTTGGAGGAATGACCATATTGTTTTCCAGAAAGGTTGTACAAGTTGCCATTCCCACCAACAATGTATGAGAGTCCCCTTTTTCCCACATCCATGCCAGCACTTGTTACTTTTACCCTTTTGAATATGGGCCAGTCTCTGTGGTGTGAGGTGATAGCTCATTGTTGTTTTGATTTGCATCTCTCTGATGATTAGTGATGATGAGCATTTTTTTCTTATGCCTTTTTGCCATTCAAATTTCTTCCTTGTCAAAGTTTCTGTTCATCTATTCTCCCCCATTTTTTATGGGGTTGGCTGTTTTCTTCTTATATAGCTGTACCAGTGCCTGATATATCCTGGATATTAACCCCTTATAAGATGGGTATTGGGTGAATATTCTTTCCCATTCTGTGGACTGCCTTTGTATCTTAGTCACTGTTATTTATTATTCCATACGAATTCCAGGAGTGTTTGGTCAATTTCTTTAAAGAATGTCATGGGTATCATTATAGGAACTGCACTGAATCTGTACTAAAGCTCTAGGGAGTATTACCATCTTGAAAATGTTAATTCTCCCCATCCACGAGCAGGGAATGTGTTTCCATTTCCTCGTATCCTCTTTTTATTTATTGAAGCAGTGTCTTGTAGTTCTCTTTGTATAGGTCCTTTACACACTTGGTTGCGCTGATTCCTAGGTAATTGATTTTCTGTGGCACAATTGTGAATGGAATTGATTTCTTAATATCCCTTTCTTCTCTTTCATTATTTTTGTATAGGAAAGCCACCGACTTTTGGGTATTGATTTTGTACCCTGCCACTCTACTATACATATTTATTGTTTCTAAGAGTTTTTGGGCAAGAGTTTAGGGTTCTCTAAGTATAATATCATGTCATCTGCAAATAATGATAGCTTGATTTCTTCCTTGCCTATCTGGATGCCCTTAATGTCCTTTTCTTCTCTGATTGCTATGGCGAGTACTTCCAGTACTATATTGAATAAAAGAGGTGAGAGAGGGCAACCTTGTCGTGTCCCTGATCTTAAGGGAAAGGCTTTCAGTTTTTCCCCTTTGAGAATGATACTCGCTGTGGGCTTTTGGTAGATGGCTTTGACCATCTTGAGGAAGCTTCCTTCAATTCCCATTTTCTGGAGGGTTTTAATCATGAATGAGTGCTGGATCTTGTCAAATGCTGTTTCTTTATCTATTGATAGGATCATATGGTTTTTATTATTTCTCTTATTGATATGATGTATTATGTTGATTGATTTGTGAATGTTGAACCATCCTTGCATTCCTGGGATGAATCCTACTTCGTCATGATGTATCATCTTTTTGATGAGTCTTTGGATTCTGTTTGCTAATATTTTGTTGAAGATCTTAGTGTCTGTGTTCATCAAGAAGATTGTCTGTAATTTTCCTTCTTTGTGTGATCTCTCCCTGCTTTGGGTATCAGGGTGATGTTTGCCTCATAGAAGCTGTTTGGGAATGTGTCTGTTTCTTCTATTTCCTGGAAGAGCTTGTACAGGACAGGCAGTAGGTCCTCCTTAAAGGTTTGGTAGAATTCGCTAGTGAACCCATCTGGACCTGGGCTTTTATGTTTGGGCACTTTTAATTACAGTTTTAATTTCCTCGATGGCGATAGGCTTATTCAGATATTGGAGGTCTTCTTGTTTCAATCGTGGGAGGTTGTAGGACTTCAGGAATTTATCCATTTTCTAGGCTCTCATGTTTCGTGGCATACAGGTTCTCGAAGTAATCTTTGATGATCTTTTGGATTTCTGTCTTTTCTGTTGTGATGTCACTATTATAATTTCTGATTCTGTTTATTTGGGTTCTCTCTTTCCCTGTCCTTACAAGTCTTGCCAGTGGCTTGTCGATCTTGTTTAATTTTTCAAAGAACCAGCTCTTGGTTTCATTAATCTTTCGGATTGTTTTTTTTGGTTTCCAGCTCATTGATTTCCTCCCTAAGTTTTATTATTTTCTTCCTTCTGCCCGGTTTGGACTTCTATTGTTGGTCTTTTTCTAATATTTTCAGCTGTGAGGTCAGGTTATTTATGTGGGCCCTTTCTTGTTTTCTGGTGAATGCTTGCAGAGCTATGAACTTTCCTCTTAAAACAGCTTTTGCTGTGTCCCACAAGTTCTGATAGTTGGTGTCTTCATTGTCATTCATTTGTTTCTACGAATCTTTGAATTTCCTGTTTGATTTCTTCTATGACCCATTTGTTGTTCAGCAGTGTGCTGTTCAGTTTCCAGGTGTTTGGTTTGACTCCCTGCTTCTGTGTATGGTTAACTACTATTTTCAGTGCATCATGGTCTTAAAAGATAGTTGACACAATTTCTATCTTTTTTATTTTGTTGTGGTATGCTTTGTGGCTCAGTATGTGGTCTATCTTAGAGAATGTTCCATGTGCACTGGAAAAAAATGTGTATTCAGCTTTTTGGGGATGAAAAGCCCTGTATATATCAACCAGCTCTCTTTTTTCTATTTCTTCCTTCAGGTTCATTATTTCCCTATTTAGTTTCAGTCTCATTGATCTATCCATAGTCGATAAGGCAGTGTTGAAGTCTACGACTATTATTGTGCTACTGTTAATGTCTTCTTTGAGGTCTGTTAATAGTCATTTTAAGTATTTTTCTGGCCCCTCGTTTGGCGCATATATGTTTAGTAGTGTGATTTCTTCCTGGTATACATAGCTCTTAATTATTAAGAAATGGCCTTCATTGTCCCCGTTAACCTTTTTTCAGCCTGAAGTCTATATTATCAGACACGAGTATGGCCACACCCGCCTTTTTTGGAGGAGTTGTTTGCGTGGAGAATGGTCTTCCAGCCTTTGACTTTGAGTCTGTGTTTGCTCTGATTATTTAGACGTGTTTCTTGTAGGCAGCAGAATATTGGATTCAGTTTTTTAATCCTTTTTGCCACCCTTTGTCTCTTAGTTGGTGCATTTAGATGGTAGACATTGAGAGATATTATTGTCATTGGATTTTGTGCCATCTTCCTGTTTAAATTTGTTGTGGTTTTGAGTTGTCTTATTTTACAATAGACTCTTCAATCCTTCTTTTAATGTTGGTTTTGAGTCTCTGAATTTCCTGAGTTGTTGTTTATCCGTGAAGTTGTGTATCTTTCCTTCACATCTGAAAGTAAGTCTAGCTGGGTAAAGAATTCTTGGTGAGGCCTGCAGTTCATTGAGTCTTTTCACAATATCCCACCATTGTTTTCGGGCTTGGAGTGTTTCATCTGAGAAGTCAGCTGTAAATCTCAGGGATGCTCCTTTGTATGTGATTTCCTTCTTTGATCTTGCTGCTTTCAGTATTCTATCTCTGTCTATCGTTTTTGTCATTTTAATAAGGATGCGTCTTGGAGTATTCTTATTGGGGTTTCTTTTTAGCTGGTATCCTATGGGCCTCCTGTATCTGGGAGCATACTTTTTTCAGTTCAGGGAACTTCTCAGTGATGATCGCTTTGACAGTTTCTTCTTCATCAGGGTTTTCTTCTTGCCCTTCTGGGACCCCAATGATGCGTATGTTGTTCGCTTTTTGCTTCATCCTGATTTTCTCTGGTAGTCTGTTCTTTGATTTTGAGTCTTTACTCCATCTTCTGGTGTTGTCGACAGAATCTCTGAACCTTGTCTTCGAGATCACTAATTATTTCTTCAGTAGCTGTTGTTCTGCTTTGGAGGCCTTCCCCTGTGTTTTTCAGTTCACTTACCTCATTTTTAATATTGGTCATTTCTGCTTGTACTTTGTTCTGAAATTTACTCAGTTCTACTCTCATGTCCTCTTGTATTTTATTGACTTTGTATTCCAATGTTTCTTTGAGTTCCTTTTGAATCTTTAACAGTTTCTTCCGAAATTCCTTTTCAGAGAGGTTATATAGCTCATTGTTATTGCTTGACTCATCTGTATTAGTGACTTAAATTGTAGAGCTTGAAGGAATTCTGCGTTGCTTTACCATAATGACTATCGTAGGTTGAAAATGTGTGTTTGGGGTGTCTAGTAAATAGAGTTAGTAGGTGCCTGAATTACTTTGAAGTTAGGGATGTATAGCAAAGAATGTAGGGGCAAATGCTCAGTAGTATCTCAGGTAGATAGATATTACTTCACGTAGACGCGCCTAGCGTCCTCGCGGTTTTGAATTTTGGAGTGTCGCTGGGTGGTTCTGGCATCAGGGAGTCAGGGTGGAGGTAGTCCAGTGGAAGATCCAAAAAAGCTGGGTGTGGCTTGGTCCCCTTCGCAAAGCCCCAGACCTTTATGCTGGAAGGGGGTGCCTGGTGGCTGCCCGCTGCGGGAACGCACCTGGTGGGGAGACAGGGGAGCTGCTGGGCTTCGGGGCGGATGACGCCAGGTGGGCGTTCCAAGTGGGTGTGGCTTGGTCCCCTTCGCAAAGCCCCAGACCTTTATACTGGAAGGGGGTGCCTCAGAGGCTGCCTACCATGGGAACGCACCTGGTGGGGAGACCGGGAGCTGCTGGGCATCCGGGGCGAGTGGCGTCCAGGAGGTCCTTTCCTAGTCTTGATTCGCCTTAATCACTATCTGAATAATTCAGTGGCACAACTTCCCAATGCTCTGTGAGATAATAGTTGTGAGAGTTAATATCCTTGACTGTGCCCCTGTCTTACAGGAAGGGCTTTCAGCTTTTCACCATTGAGTATGATGTTAGTTTTGAATTGGTGGAAAATCAGTTAGAGGAGTTAATGTTCTCCTATGCATTATTATAAATTGGTGTTGAATCTTATCAAATGCTTTCTCTGAATCTCTGAGCATATTATCTTTATCTTTCCTGTATTAATGTATAATATTAATTCATTTGGGTATATTGAATCATCCTTGAGTTCTTGGTATAAAGCCCACTTGAACGTGGTGTATAGTCATGGTATCTGTCATTTGGATTGCTGTACTTGTTTCATATATATATATATAATATAAGTAATATGCATATATATAAGTAATATGCATATATATGTTTATACATATATATTCATATGTATAAAATCTACCCATTCCTGATTACTGTCTTAATGTCCTTGTTAGTGTTTGGTGTGTTCAGGTATTCTGCTTCCTTTTTGCTTTCAATAGTATAGGATTCCAAACAGTTTTCTATATCTTTAGGGTCTCCTAAAAGTCTTCATAGTGTCTTCATAGTGGTTTCTGTGAACTTTTTAATTTCTATGATCCTTGTTAAAATGACCCCTATTTTATTTCTGATATGTCATTTTGCTTATTTTCTTCATAAATACAAACAATTATATTGACTTGTTTATTTTTTAAATAAACTATTATATATGTTGTTATTTTGTATTTTTGCTTCTGTTTTGTGTACTTTTAACTTTGGTTCTAAGTGTCAAAAATAAGAAAGAGCCACATAAATAACCTAGTAGGTATCTTTAGTTGCTAGAAAAATTATGGTGCCAGGGATCAAACATAGCAAGGCAAATATCCTAACCAATGAACCAAATCTAGCCAAAGTTTTTGTTTTCTTAATGAAGTTTTTCATTGATAAAGCATTGACTAAAATTTATGAGTTGTCCACACTTGTATATGTTATATCTGTGTATATTTCAATAAATTATTGTGTGATAAATATAAGATGAAAATATATATCTATATATGTAACTATATATATATATATATATATACACACACACATATATATATAACTCATTTTGACAGAGAGAACTTTAGTTTTAATTTTGATATTTGGGATCACACACAGTGTAGTGCTTAGGACTTAGTCCTGAATCTATGCTCAGAAATAACTCCTGGCAGTGCTCAGGGTACCAAATATGATGCCACATGTACATATGGTCCTCAAAAATACAAGGGTCTTAGCCCATATACTGTTGCTGTATAGCAGCAGCGATAATTTAAATAAAGCCAAATTATATAAAATTCTGAAAATTACATTACCCACAATTTTCTCTTCCTTCAGGCTTGATTTGTTAATCAAAAACAGCAAGAAAACTAGCAAATAATATTCCAAAAGTTTTACTGTAATAATTCTGCCTACCCTAGCACACACCACAAGATTTGTTACTGTCAAATTGAGTAACTAAGAAATTACATTAAAAAAGTGAACCTGATTGTCATCCTTCAATTTGAAAAGAGCAGAGTAGCTTCAGGGTAGTGTTTTGGGACTCTCCAAAGTCAGGAGGATTAAAAGTGTATTGAAGAGTGCTTGCTGCCAAATATAGCATAAAGCGGCTCAAAGTTCATGTTATTTCACACTTAATATAATCCCTGAACAACCAATGGTTGTGACTCCACCCTCAGACATGAGAGACAAAATACAATCAAACAAACAAATAGAAAACACAGATACACAGCAGAAAACATTCTCCAGACTAAAGAGGTCTCTAGTCTGGAGAATGTTTTCTGCTGTTGCAGCAAGGAAATGATTAAGGAGAGATGGGCTGATCTGTACTTCCTTAAAGCTTCTCCAAGGGAAAAATAAACATTCTGTGAAAGCAAAACTTAAAGTAAAGTATATCGCTTCTTCCCATATTTTATCAAATCTGTTAAATCAAAATTATATGTATGGATAGCCATATATCAAGACAGTTACATACTGAGACTTGATTCATGGGCAGCCCAGGTGTATGAAGATCGAATTTTAATATTACAATCATCTGGTTGCATTGAAATTCTAGTACACAAGAGCCTTAAAATAGTAATTATTCAATAATTATAAGGAAAATACAAGCAAAAAAATGAGAACGAACAGGAAGGTGATAAAGAACATTGATGTCATTTAAATGATTCTTAAAAAGTCTCAAAAATTGTAACTCAATAGTATCATTTTTTCTTTTTATTTATTGGCATATGCTAATTCTTCTCACAAAGAAAACTAAACTAATAAACCATAATTATCTCTGACCCGGGCTTGCATTTTCGGAGTCCAATACACTATCCTAAAAACAGAATTATGTAGTAACAGAGTAGGTACAAAGGCTTTCACATGCACATGTAAACATGTATATTTAAATGACTATTGACAAACCTTTTTTCATTCTTACGGGTTGTTCTACTGCCTGTCTACTTGGTAACTTCATCTTATTTCTAAAGATATGGACACACTATATACTCTTTAAACTTTGTTCAATAATCAGTTTTCCCTCTTTCTACATTATAGCATTAAATCTGCTTTTATTTTTAGCAGAACTTTCAGCCCTCTTTTAGATTATTTCTGTGGCCTACACATTAAGTGTAAAACATCTAGTTGGAAAGTAACTGTGACTTGAGGCAAGTGTTTGGTGGCCATCTTCAGCATTGCATGAGTTAGGAAATGTGTCTATTAACCCACTTTGGACCGGAAATGAATAGAGCTCTGTTCTGTTTGCGCTTTATGAGACATGATCTAGTGCCCTATGTGGATGAAATAAAATGGATTTATCTTTGATGCACTCTTCTTGTACATTATTAACCCAAATTAGCTAAGAGATATTTTTGTTTTTTGATGAAATATTATTGGAGTTTAAAAGAAAGCTGTATTTATCATATGGGTTTTTCATTATTTTAGGAAATGAAAAAATCATATGAGTATTATTAGTAGACTAGGATTTAATAAGGACTCTAAATAGAGTCATTCTACACCGTTTTTTACTGAAGAAATCAATGAAGCACTAATAACATGTAATTTAGAAACACTCTACATCTCAGATCTGCCTCTTGAGTTTTATTATGCAAAGTAAAATAGCTCTTGCTTCTTTTCTCAGAGGAACATATACTAACTCATCAAACTATTCAGTAAAACACAGGGCCATCCATTTGGACCCAGTATTCCCTTTTGGAAATGGCTGTGGAATGTATAGATAGAAATTTTCTTGGTATTATTTTCTTGTTACATACATTTGGATTTTGTTGGATAGAAGATTAAACTTATTGTATCCTAAATGAGTTAATTATGTGATGGCATAGATTACTTGGCTATACTAGTGAAAACAGACTCATAACAACTAGAGTGAATGGAGCAATAAATGTTAAGATAAAAAGAAGTTAGACTAGGGGCTGGAGCAATAGTACAGTAGGTAGGGCATTTGCCTTGCACGCAGCCAACCCAAGTTTGATCCCGGGCATCCCATATGATCCCCAGCACCACCAGGATTAATTCCTGAGTGAAGAACCAAAAATAACTCCTGAGCATCACCGGGTGTGATCCAAAAGCAAAAATTAAAAAAAATTATGAATTAATAAATTATGATACTACAATAAAATATATCACTTCCTTCACTGGAAAATAATATGTATACCCACTTAAAAACAATCAAAAACCTCAATACACTTGACTCTTTTGAATATTTTTTAGTTGAGAATTTATGGAGCAAGAGAGATAGTACAGCAGGTAAGATGCTTGATAAACATTTTATCCTGGGAACATCATAGGGTCAACTGAGCTTAGCAGGAGTGATCTCTGAATGCAGTGTCATGAGTAAACCCTGAGTAATGCCAGGTATGGCAAAAACAAAGCAGAGCTTCTATGCTTAACTCAAAATAATGAGTTTCTGTCTATTAAACTTTTAACTCCTGTAGTAGAAAACCGTGTTGGTGGTGCTGCTCTTAGACCAGAATGGTTCCTCTCGCATTGCTTCATCTCCTGCAGGTCCTGTGGGCTATGCTTGTGGCTGCTTATCACTCAGATTTCGTCAGTTTTCTACTCCTGTACATCCCGCTCATCAAATCCTACTTTTTAAGGATCTGGGTAGGAGAGATAGTATAATGGATAGGGCATTTGTTTTGGACATGATTGACGCTGGTTCAATCCCTGACAGCCATGTGGACCCCAAGCACTGTCAGGTGTAATCCTTGAGAACAAAGCAAAAATAAAACCTGAGTATTCTCATATTTTACCTGAAAAAAAGCTATCTTTAAAAATTTCTGTCAGATTTGTCAGTCTCCTCATATTTAGAGAAAGAGAGAGAGAGAGAGAGAGTATGTGTGTGTGTGTTTTTAATCTCCAGTTGAGTTTGCAGAAAAATCCAATCTGCAAAAAGCTTAGCCAGAAAATCCTACTGACTCCCCTAAAGTTCTTAATTTAGTTATTTCTATTGGCCAGTTTTCTGCTCATAAAACTGCTCCAAGTCCATCATCTTTTTGCGTGTTAAACCCTTCTGCACTTTCTTTCACCCTAGTTGGCATGACTCAACTACAATACTTTGTATTCCACATGGTTGCAGGCTTTCACCATTTCCATCAGAGAGCTCCCTTTAATTATTTGCTCCTGAAATTACAGCAAAAGCCCTGTGACCTCTTCAACTGTGTGGTCCAAGTCTTGGAAAACTAGTTCACTCCAGCACTTTGAAAGGGTAGCACGAAGGTCATGCTTCCCATAATCGAAGATGATCATAATGATGCAGCCAAGGAGTATTTTCTTGCTTAGGGTCACCTATTAGCTTTTGAGCAACAAGTCTAGACTTTCTTTTCCATGATCTCCCAGCATCTCCAGCTGTGTTCTGAATACATAGAACATGAGCACTGAACACTTATGGGATGAGAGCAGAGAGAGAGAGAGAGAGAGAGAGAGAGAGAGAGAGAGAGAGAGAGAGAGAGAGCACTTCACCCATTTCTGACAACCTACTGCTCACAGACCTGGAAAACCATTAGGTTTCAGCAAACACACAGTTTTTGAGAGCCCTTAATTAACTGCATTTCAATTTTTGTTTCATTTTTTGAGCCACACCTGGCAATGCTTAGGCTTAGTCCTGGCTGTGGACTCAGACCTTACTTTGTTCTAGGATCATATGGGGACAGGAGATCGAATTCAGGTTGGTCGCATTTGAGTCAAGTGCCTACCCACTGTACTATGGCACTTGTTCTAGTTTCTTTGAAGATTTTACAACACTTGAAAGGCTTTTTGGACTGTGAGCTACAGAATGGAAACATATATTTATTTTTCTAGTCTATGGAGGCATTATTAAGATGTAAATCTATTTGGGATGCATTTTATGTATTTATTCAAGCAAAACATAACCATAACATTATCATTTTATTAAAAGTCTATTTTGCTTAATATAATATCTTCAGAATGTTTTCAAAAGAAATGCGATATGTAAATCAATATTTTTATTTTAGTGGGAAATAAAAAATGTTAAGGGAAAATGAAACAGGTACACTTGAAATGTACTTGAAATACAGGCAAAGCACTGAATAATTTATTCATACTAACAATTGTACCAATAAGTTCTATATTTACTATGATTCTATATGTATTTGCTAATTTAAAGTATTCACTGTAATTTTCCTTTTGTTGTTGTTGTTTTTGGACCACACTTGCTAGTGTTGGTACTTACACCTGATCTTTGCACTTAGGCATAACTCCTAGAGGTGCTCAAGAATATGGGATATGAGATATCAAACCTGATTCAACTGCATACAGGCACCTGACCTGCTGTATTATTTGACTTACCAAATAATCTTAAAAGAAATCTCGATATAAATATAGATGCTGAAGTCTCCATTTATGATATCAAATCTGAGTTTATGAATTATATGCTTTCAGGTTGTAATACAAAGTTAGATTTTGGATCAATTACTGTGGTTATTATATAATAGCAAAATATGTAGTAATTAAGAAATATTGAGCTCTTATTCTATGCCAGACGCTAAGCTAAGAATATTTTATTCATAGCCACATTTAAATCTAGCAGCTACATACATTTTTATCCTTATCTTACATATGGTGAATCACTTAAATAAGTGTTAGTAACAGTTTTAAGCTTAATTCTAAGTTTAGTACCTTAACAATACATTTTAGTGTTCAAATCCATTTTTTTCTACTTTGGGAGTAAAACCTAATGGCTGAATTATTCTACAAATTATCCTAACCTCAACTTCATAGCATTCTTCCCCTCATCTTTATGCTTTTCTGCTACAAAACTCTATTCCTAATAACATCTGCAACTTACTTTTCTTCTGATCTATATATATATTTTTTTTCAGAATGCATTGTTTTATCATCTTCTGTTTAAGAAATCCTTCAAGGATTATCTCAAAGATACCATTTATAAAATTTGTTATAATTCGCCTAATTAGATTCCCATTAACATTTTTAAGTTTTATTATTTTTAATTTTCAGTTAAGACTCTTACAAACCCAGGTTTGAAACTAACTCACCAGGTCCTTTGAGATTTTTTAACACAGCATTTAATATCACTTAAATCAGTTTGAATTTCTCCTTCTAAAGTTAAATGATTTCAGAAGGGACAGAGAAAAAAATATGGTGTGGTAGCTACAATCCCTATAGATTCCTCAGTAATTTCTTGCTGTCTGCTCATGTCTAACTTCATAATATCTATTTATTAATCTGTTCTCTAGTCTCACAGTCTCAGCTAGAAGATGTATTTCTTTATATTGTGTTTTGCTAATGCAGTCAAATATTTACTATTTCCTCACTCACCCCATTTTATCCACATTTTTTACTGTGAAAAACCATAACTCTCCAGATTGCTCTTCTTAAATTTATAGCTATAGGACATGACTCTGTGCTTTTAAAAGAAAAAAAATATTTCTTACAGTATACATTAAGTCAGTCTATGCCAGATTCATCTCTTTCAGCAAAGTCCTAAAATGGTCCAGCACTGGGGTAGCTCTGAACTACTGTGTTTCTGCTTAACTTTTCGCTCCATTTAAGTGCTTCCTCTATTCTATTTTATTTTATTTTTTTGGGTCACACCCGGCAATGCTCAGGGGCTACTCCTGGCTCTGCACTCAGGAATTACTCCTGGTGGTGCTCGGGACCATATGGGATGCCGGGAATCGAACCCAGGCCTGGCACAAGCCGGCCACGTGCAAGGCAAACGCCCTACCCGCTGGGCTATCGCCCGGCCCCCTCTCTATTCTATTTTAAATACTCTTTAGGTGTATCAGACTGTTAGCCAATTTTTAAAAAGTCTCTCATTCGCACAGCATGTTTACTGTCATTTATGGCAACACTCTTCTCAGGATTTACTTCCTGCTAGGGACATTCAACCGCACGCAGTTGCTTGTACACCTCATTTATGATTTATGTCTTCGTTATGGTTGTACTACCAGCTGTTTTCATTCAGACATCATTCCAGGTCCCCATAAAAATGATAAACAGATTATATTTTTTCTTTGCTTTCATGCTATAGCAGTATTTAAATAATCTTGATATAAACCTCACAGTATTGTGATAGAAAACAAAAACAACAATAAAACCCAAAAAGTTAACTTGAAATTAAGCCTGCACCTTAAAATTTAGGTCCTCCCACTTACTTTAGTGTGATTTCAGGCAAAATAACCTTAAGATGTGACTTAAGCAACTAATTGCTAATAATTCACCCTCCTTTTTTGAGGTTTGTTTCATGTTGCTTTTCTTTTGTTTTTCTCCACTTTGTAACAGAAGAGGTAAAACACTTGACCAAGGAACAAACAAATATAACCCCAATTTTTCTCTGGTCACAGTAATTAGCCCTTGTGGGCAAATAATTTATTCAGAGCCCATATGTTCAAATGAACATTGCGTTAAGAACGTTTGGAAAACAGGGTTATGTGGTTTGCATATGCAGTTCTAAATCATTGAGTATTACATTCAACAGGACTGTCAAACCAAATAAAAACTAGGTATAAAAATTAAGGTCACAGAGCCAATAGCTTTTAGGTCAGAGTAAGTTGTAGTAACATTACTGTAGATCGAATCTAAGCTTTAATTCAGCTTTAATTTCCATTTGTATAAGCACTAAAAGTGCTTTTAGTAAAATGAAGCTTGAATGGATATCCTACTATTTACAAATAAGATCCTGAAAGATTAATTTTCCTTACTCCTAAAATAGAAACATACCAACTGGCATTGAGGAGCTAATCAAAATGTATTCGACAGTTCTTGACTTGCTTCAAACCCTATTTTCCTTTTCCTTGCAATATTTTTTCTACTCTGGGGCTGAACTGGTGGTACTCATAGATGATGCCTAGACGTGACTCAGTGCTCAGAAGTCCATAGGCAGTGCTGGAATCAAATGGGGTCAGCTACAAGCAATGTAATTGCTCTAACATCCTGTACATGTCTTCAGTCTAAGAAGATGATTTTTAAATGATTCTGTGTATAGTACTAACACTATATAGCTCTCAGTAAATATGTGTTCAAAGCGGCACATCTAGTAGTACCTCTTTGCATGTGATCTGATATGTTCATTTTTCATAAATGAAATAAATGCTCAGTAAGCCAAATATACATTTGAGTCTACCAAAAAACCTAAAACCTTAGGTGCCACTGATGGAGACAGTGAGTTGTCACTAATTAAACAATTTACTTAACAACATATGAAAACAGGTCAGTATTTTTGCTTTTAATTTTCATTTAGACAATGTGATTTAAATTACAGCCAGTAACAGGGTTTCAGTTATATAATGAAACTCCACGTCATTCAGCAAAACTGTCTCCCTCCAAAATATCTCAACATCCACTCCCACCCTTGGAAAGTTCTTAATATATGTGTACACACACACATACACACACACATGCACGCACACACACACACACTCCAGTATACGTTGCTCTGAAACTGTGGGGAAAAAATACCCTATAGCTTTTTCTATATAATGATTAAAAAACTCAAAAACTCAAATAAGTAATATAGGATATTTGTAAAAAAGTATATATTAAAGAAAAAAAAGTAGATCTTAGACAAATAATATTCCCAGTGTTCATAGTTTTATTTCATCATAGGTTTTAGTTATATTATAAGTAAGATAAAATTACATTTCAGTACAGATAGTGTTTTCAGCTATGTGTTTTTTGGGTCCCCCAGGTATATTCCCAGGAGTGGTATTGCTGGGTCAAATGGGGGCTCAATATCTCGTTTTCAGAGGAATGTCCATATTGTTTTCAAAAGGGCTGGACCAGTTGGCACTTCCACCAACAGTGAATGAGAGTCCCTTTTTCCTCCCGCATCCATGCCAGCATTGGTTGTTCTTGCTGTTTTCATGTGTGCCAGTCTCTGTGGTGTGAGATGATACCTCATTGTTGTTTTGATTTGCATCTCCCTGATGATTAATGATGAAGAGAGTTTTTTCATATGCCTTTTGGTCATTCGAATTTCTTCCTTTTGGAAGCTTCTGTTCATTTATTCTCCCCATTTTTTGATGGGGTTGGCAGTTTTCTTTGTAAAGTGCTACCAGTGCCTGGCATATCCTGGATATTAGGTGGGTATTAGGTGAATATTCTTTCCCACACTGTGGATTGTCTTTGTATTTGGACAACATTTCTTTTGAGGTACAGAAGCTTTTCTGTTTTTTATATGCCCATTTGTTTATTTTTGCTTCCATCTGCTTTGCCAGTGGTGTTCGGCTTTAAAGATACCTTTAGCTTCATTTTCGTAGAGCATTTTTTCTATGTTTTCTTCAACATACCTTATAGATTCATGTCTGACATTGAGATCTTTAATCCATTTTGATCTGACTTTTGTGCATGGTGTTAGACGGGGTCTGAGTTCATTTTTTCACATGTTTTCCGAGCACCATTTGTTGAAGAGGCTTTCTTTGCTCCATTTAATATTTTTTTGCTCTGTTATTGAAGATTAAGGGATTATATATTTGAGAGTATGTTTCCAGGATATTCAGTTCCATTCTATAGAACCGTTCTGTTCTACAGGTCTACGGGTCTGTCTCTATACCAATACCATGACGTTTTAATTACAACTGCTTTGTAGTAGAGATTGAGGTTGGGGAAAGTGATACCTCCCATCTTCTTTTTCTAAGGATTGCTTTAGCTATTTGTGGGGGTTTATTATTCCATAAAAATTTCAGGAGTGTTTGGTCATGGGTATCTTTATAGGGACCACATTGAATCTGTATAAAGCTCTAGGAAGTATTACCATTTTGATAATGTTAATTCTCCCAATCCATGAGCAGGGAATGTGTCTCCATTTCCTCTTTTATTTCTTGAAGTAACGTTTTGTAGTTTTCTTTTGTAGACATCCTTTACGGTCTTTGTCAAACTGATTCCTAGGTATTTCATTTTCTGTGGTGCAACTGTGAATGAGATCATTTCTTTAATATCCCTTTCATCTCTTTCATTATTTGCATATAGGAAGGCCATTGACTTTTGGTTATTGATTTTGTAGCCTGCCACTCTACTGTAGGAATCTATTATTTCTAAGAGCTTCTTGGTAGAGAGTTTAGGGTTTTCTAGGTATGATATCATGTCATCTGCAAATAGTGACAACTTGGCTTCTTCCTTTCCTATCTGGATGACCTTAATGTCTTTTTCTTCCCTGATTGCTATGGCAAGTACTTCCAATACTATATTAAACAGAAGTGGTAAGTATGGGCAGTCTTGTCTTGTCCCTTATCTTTGGGGGGAAGGCTTTCCATTTTTCTCCATTGAGAATGATGTTCACTGTGGGCTTGTAGTAGATGGCTTTTCTTATATTGAGGAAGGTTCCTTCAATTCCCATTTTATGGAGAGTTTTTATCATGAACAAGTGTTGGTTCTTGTCAAATGCCTTCTCTGCATCTATTCATATAATCATTTGGTTTTTATTTTTCTTATTGATATGATGTATTATGTTGACTGACTTGTGGATGTTGAACCAACCTTGCATTCCTGGGAAGAATCCTACTTGGTTATGTTGTTGTATAATCTTTTTGATGACTATTTGCATTCTATTTGCTAGTATTTTATTGAAGATCTTAGCATCTGTGTTAATCAGGGAGATTAGGTCTGTAGTTTTCCTTTTTTGTGACATCTCTGTCTGCTTTGGGTATCAGGGAGATATGTGCCTCGTTGAAGCTGTTTGGGATGTTTCCGTTTCTTCAGTTTCCTGGAAGAGCTTGAAAAGGATTGGGAGTAGGTTTTCTCTAAAGGTTTGGTAGAATTCACTGGTGAATCTGTCTGGATCTGGGCTTTTGTGTTTGGGGAGACTTTTGATTACTGATTCCATCTCCTCGATGGTGATAGGTTTGTTGAAGTATTCTAAATCTTCTTGCAGCCTTGGGAGGCTATAGAAATTTAGGAATTTGTCCATTTCTTCTAGATTCTCTTGTTTCGTGGCATACAGTCTCTCACAGTAATCTCTGATGGTCTTTTGAATTTCTGTGCTTTCTGTTGTCATGTCCCCTTTTTCATTTCTGATTCTATTTATTTGGGTTCTCTCTTTCCCTTTTCTTGAATGTCTTGCAAGTGGTTTGTCAATCTTGTTATTTTTTCAAAGAACCAGCTCTTGGTTTCATTGATCTACTGTATTGCTTTTTTGGGATTCCATCTCATTGCTTTCTGTTCTAAGTTTTATTATTTCTTTCTGTCTGGGTGGGCTCCCTTTGGTGATTGATTTCTAAATTCTTAAGTTGTGAAGTCAGACTGTTTATGGCCTTTTCCTCTTTTCTGATGAATGCTTGAAGAGCTATAAACTTGCCTCTTAACACTGAATTCGCTGTATCCCACAAGTTCTGGTAATTCGTGTTTTCCATCTTATTTATTTCCTGGAATTGTTGGATTTCCTCTTTGATTTCTTTTTTATGACTTGCTGGTTTTTCAGCAGTGAGCTGTTTAGTTTCCAGCTGCTTGGTATTATTCTCCATTTTTGTGTGTGATTAACTTCTATTTTCAGTGAATCATGGTCTAAAAAAAAGTCAACACAATTTCTATCTTC
The DNA here is from genome assembly GCA_021461705.1 of Cryptotis parvus. Taxonomy (NCBI): domain Eukaryota; kingdom Metazoa; phylum Chordata; class Mammalia; order Eulipotyphla; family Soricidae; genus Cryptotis; species Cryptotis parvus. The sequence continues at coordinate 74,244 of JAJIBD010025479.1, read as the reverse complement.
TTGATTTTATGGAGGTATGTTTTATGACTTAGCATGTGATCTGTCTTGGAGTATGTTCTATATGTACTGGAGAAAATGTGTATTTGGCTTTTTGTGGATGAAACATCCTGTGTATAGCTACTAGCCCTCTTTTCTTCCATCACTTATTTTAGGGCCAGTATTTCCTTGGTAAGTTTCAGTCTTGTTGATCTATCAAGAGTTGATAGAGCAGTGTTGAAGTTTCCAACTACAATTGTGTTACTGTCAATGTCTTCTTTGAAGTGTGTTAATAGCTGTTTTAGGTATTTTGTCTGCCCCTCTTTGGGTGCGTATATCTTTAGGAGTGTAATCTCTTCCTGATATACATATCCCTTGATTATTAAGAAGTGACCTTCACTGTCCCTTCTGACCTTCTTCAGCCTGATGTCTATGTTGTCGGATACCAGTCCAGCCACTCCAGCCTTTTTGGAGGGGTTGTTTGAGTGAAGGATTGTTTTCCAACCTTTTACGTTGAGTCTGTCTTTGCTCCGATTGTTCTGATGTGTTTCTTGAAAGCAGCAGAATGTTGGATTCAATTTTTGATACATTTTGCCACTCTGTGTCTCTTAACTAGTGCATGTAGACTATTGACATTGAGAGAGATTATTGTTATGGGATTTTGTGCCATCTTTCTGTATAGGTTTGTTGTTCTTTTGGGTTTTGTCTCATCTTAGAGTAGCTCTTTCATCCCTCTTTTAAAGGTTGGTTTTGAGTCTATGAAGTTCCTGAGCTGTTGTTTATCAAAAAAAAAGCTGTGTATCTGTCCTTCAAATATCTTTGAGAGTTTAGCCGATTAAAGAATTCTTGGTGAGGCATTCGTTTCATTGAGCATTTTCACTATACCCCACCACTGCCTCCAGTCTTGGAGGGTCTCTTCTGATAGGTCTGCTGAAAGTCGAATGAATGCTCCTTTTATATAATTTCCATCTTAGATCTTGCCGCTTGAAGAATTGTGTCCCTATCTATCGCATCCATTATTTTGACTAGGATATGTCTTGGAGTCTTTTTATTGGGGTCTCTTCTTGCTGGTACTCTCCGGGCTTCTTGGATCTGGATGCCTTTGTCCTTTAACTCTGGGAACTTTTCAGCAAGGATGTATTTAACTGTTCCTATGTCCTTGGGGTTGCTTTCTTTTCTCTCTGTGACTCCGATGACTCTTATGTTATTCCTTCTGGATTCATCCCATGTTCTCTGCTCTGCCACTGATCCATTGTCCGGTCTTTTTCTATCTTGAGTATTTCCCTGAGTGCTTTCTACAGCTCAGTCTATCTCACTGGTTCCTCTTTCACTGCTGTCATCCTGCTGTTGAAAGCCCTTATTGCGTTTTCATTTCATCTACTGAGTATTTTAGTGATGATATTTCTATTTGCATTGTTCTCATATCTGGTCTTATTTCCTCCCATAATTTATTGACTGCTTTTTTCCAGTGCTTCATTTATCTTCTCCTGTATTTTATTAGACATCTGTTCCAGTTTTTCATTGAACTCGTTAAACAAACTCACCATTTCTTCTATGAATTCTTTGTCAGAGAGATTATGTATGTCTGCATTCTTTTTTTTTTTTTTTTTTGAGTCTTCAGCTTGGTTTCTTCATCTGCTCTTTGAGCTGGGGATCTGTGTTGTTTCCCCATTGTGCTGTAGTGGTCGGGGATCGATTTTTCTGGGGGTACTGTTTCTTCCCTCACTGTAAATAGGACTCTAGAGATGCTCCGCCGAGGGTGTTCTTTTCCCTCTTCAAGGAGATTACCTTCCCCTGAGGTGGAGGTGACATGGTGTGAAGGGTTAGTGTCCTGTTTACTTCTGCTTCCCCTCGGACTTCTGGGGTCTGTAGTTTCGCTTTCGGTTGGTGGCCCAGGCTCTACCACTTTCACCACATGCCCGCCTGGCCAGCCACAAACACTGAACTTTTAAAGTCAGGGAAAATTAATACATAATGAACTAGTGTGCTTACTGCCTGATGAGCATCAAGTAGATAAATTTTGGATAACAGAAAATGTAGTGCTCAATATTGCTTAAAACAGGTGACTTAGCTCTGTCATATTGTGTGCCACTGCAAGTATCACATATACAGTGCCATTCATCTCAGTCCCCTTGAAGTAAAACGTCACTAATGGACAAAATTGTAACCATGGTAGAGACCTTCATTTCCCCAAAGACTGGTAGAAAAATGTGGTTCACAATAAGACTCTTTAAAATAGGGAAGTCATCAAGATGATATCTGGACGGTCTAGAGGCAGGTCAGTTTTTTGAACTGAAGAAACAAATTATTCACATTGTAGATATTCATTAAGTAACTCAGAGCAGCATGAGGAAACCAAAACAAAGTACTATTATCTTGATCATTAAGGTTTTCTACAGATATAAGTGTGAAAAAAACCCACTTCATCAAGACATCCAGAAATGTATTTTGACTGCAATTTCTTTAGAAGGAAATGAATACGACAAAGAGCTGCATGCTGATAATTTCCTTACACATTTTATTATCATATGTTAATTTCCTTTTTTTTCTTCTTCTTTTTGGTTTTGAATCACACCCTGTGCTATTCAAGGCATGTGTATGGCTCTCTGTTCAGGAATCACTCCTGGTGATGCTCAGGAGATCATATGTAGTACAGAAGCAGAGTGCATGCAAGGCAAGCGCCTTTAACTACTTGACTGTCTCTCTGACCCTGCCATGTTTATTTTGAGTGCCTTCAATGGAACATTGATACTGTTCTTTCATGATTAAAATGGAAAAATAAAATACAAATTAATCTTGTTATTTCAAAATTAAGTTCAGTAATCTTACTTTAGTTATATTAGCAAATGTTTTGTTTAACATTCTCTGCTTTAGTCTGGAATAGAGCACCTGGCATGACAGTAGTCTAGCCTGTCTTCCATCCTTCCTTCCTTCCTTCCTTCCTTCCTTCCTTCCTTCCTTCCTTCCTTCCTTCCTTCTTCCTTCCTTCCTTCCTTCCTTCCTTCCTTCCTTCCTTCCTTCCTTCCTTCCTTCCTTCTTTCCTTCCTTTTTTTCTTTCTTTTCCTTCTCTTACTTTTTCCTTTAATCTTTGTCCTTTTTCTCTTTCACTGTTTATTTTCCTTCTTTCCTTCCTTTCTTTCCTTTTTATTCTTACTTTCCATCATTTCTCGGCCTTTTGGCTAAGATCAAGTGTAGTATTGTTTCTTTCCAGTACAATGGCCATATAAAGTGATCTCTGATTTCATACAGACAGCTCATGGACATTTTTATTCCCCAATTTTAAAAGATTAACAGATGTTCGACAATTTTATATCCCAGACCTATTTTATTAGTCTCATTTTCTCAATTATCAATATTGAATTTATAGTAAAGTCATTGCCAAAACTAAAGTTCCCATTGACTTTAACAGAAAAGGTAGAATACTTTTCATGGAATTCAGACATTATGGCCTACTTTTCATCCTCACCAGCTGTTTTTTCATATTATTCATCTTGTGCTTTAATCAAACGTCTCATAATGCCTGTGCTCTGCCATGTTCTTTCAAGATGTACTCTATCTTTTATTCTCTCTGAACCTGTTACATGTATACTATTCATATTTTATTGTCATACAATCTGTGTAAGTGTTTATGATAGCAACATTTTTCAAAAAGTTATTATATATTTTCTTTGGGACATTAAGATAATTATTGAAGTATAGTAATTATTTTGTTATTATATACATAATAATTTCACATTACCTAGCATATTATACAAATTCAAAATGGGTATTTCTTCAATTAAGAAAAATAATTAGGTATTATTCATATGAATTGCTCAAAATTATTCCTCTGTAGAAAAATCATTCCTCTATGTAGAAAAATATTGTATTTCTCTGTTCAAGTAAAAGTTATAATGATTTTATCATTATAATGTTCAGTTTTCTAATAGGTTAATTTTGACAACCTTCAGATAAGCAGTCTGAAATAGACAAAGGATTTGATATATAAATTATTAATGAATTTGTTTGTCTTTTGGTTTTTGGACCACACAACCTGGTGCAGAATTAACTTCTGACTCCTTACTCGGGGTCACTCCTTTAGGTGCCGGGGTTAGATTCAAGTCAGCTGCATACTAAGCAAGAACTTCATTTGCTATATTATCTCTCTGGCCTCCATTAATGAAATTTTAACCTAAGTTTCTCAGCACCTCTTGATGTATTGGGTTTGAATGCCCTGTTTGGCTAGGGCTTTGATGACTGCTTCGGTCTCAACAGAATCAAAGGCTTTCTTTAAATCAATGAAAGTGAGACAGAGTGGCATCCTGAACTCCCTACAAATCTCAATGAGCTTGGTTACCATGTGGATATGGTCTATTATGCTGAATCCTTTTCGGAAGTCAGCTTGCTCTCATGGTTGTCCTTCATCTAATGTTCTGCAAATTCTGTTAGGATGATCCGAATGAAGAGCTTGTAGATGACATACAAGAGGCAGATGGGGTGATAGTTGCCAATGTCGTGGATGTCTCCCTTTGTGAACACTAGAACCATCCTGCTCATCTTCCATTGGGAGGTCACCTTGCATTCAGACAGGTAGCTTGTGATGAGCTGAGCCAGTGTATTGATGAATACTGACGGCAGATTCTTCGGGTGTTCGGGTCTGACTTTTGTCTGGGCCGGCTGCTGTTTGCTTCTTTACCGATGAAATAGCATGTCATATTTCAGAAGGGAGAACGTTGGGAACGACATATCCATCCTGCGGAATTTGGTATGTAGCTAGTTGTACATGGCTATCAAAGAGATCTGAGTAGAAGTCATGGATAATCTTCTCCATTGCCTTTCTGGAAGATGTGATAGATCCATCAGAATGTCAGTGGGCAGTCATCTTGGTCTTATAGTTGGTGAAGGACAGGCGGGCATTGTGAATTACCAATCTCTTTACCAATCTCTTGGGTGATTGGCTTAATCACCCAGAGATTAAGCCAATCTCCATCCTGGCTTGTCAGAGACCCAGCCTACAGAGACCCACCCATCAGACAGAGACCCACCTTTCAGAGGTGAGTATTTCAAGCCCAGGAATGCTTGGATCACAGAGCCAGATTCACCAGGCAGAGCAGATACCAGCTCTTCCCATTGTGCGCTACTGCTATGTGGCTGTGTGATTTATCTCCAAATTACCATGAATATTCTACCCACCCCTCTCCGAGAGACTGGCAAACTACTGAGAATATATCTCCCGACAGCAGAGCCTCGTAGGCTGTCTGATGCATATATGCCAAAACCAGTTATAACCAGTAATTGAACATGAAATATCTAATTTATATGTTTTCCTAAATTCTAGACAAACTTTGTTTATCACATTTTAACTTCAACAGATATATGTTATAATTAAATATCATTAATTCTATTATATTTGACAAAATTTATATGCACAATGATTCTTGTTAAAGAATGCAACTACTATGATAGCATCTTTTTTATTGATCTGAGAGTGAGTAAACATTTTAATTGAAGTAGTATCCATGAGGGAACTAATTAGATGCAATGCCAGTTTATGTTCAGATTATTTTCAAGAGCTCAGGTAAATAATGATTGCTTTATTCTTTAAAATTATAATAAAACTTTAATCTTCCTTTAAAATATTTGTGTCATCAAGCTTGGAGAGAATAAGGGCATATGATGGAAGTAAGTGCTTAGTAATTACTGTACTAAACATATTATCACATCACCTTCAGAGTCCTGTCTTTTGTTTAACCCAACATCAAGTTGAGTCTGTTTTAAGAAAACTTCAATATTTGTTCTGTAATTGCTATCTAATTTCATGTTGTCCAATTAGTTCATAATTCAAACCATTCCAATTTTTCCAGTTTTTTAATATTGGAGAGTTTCATATATATTTTGTACTCTCCAGATATTAAGATATTAGGTTAAAGTAATTAAATTTGCTGTGATATTTGTTTGTCGAGTGTTTAATCAAAATGATAGTGGTTAAATAAATATTCAAATATAATTGAATTATGTTTTAACATAGATATATAGCCAATGCTCTTTCTCTGAGGATATCTCTTATGTCAAAACACTGAGAGAGAGAGAGAGAGAGAGAGAGAGAGAGAGAGAGAGAGAGAGAGAGAGCTGGTATAAAGAAATACATCTCAATGGATGTTTATTCATGGAGAGAAACACACCATAATTTCATGAGTTTCATGTAATCTAGATGGTACCCACAAGGTCCATCTGTTTTCTATTCTACACCAAGGTGATTCTGAGTGTCTTTTTTCTCTGTTTACTGAAAGGGTCATGCTCACGTGGAGCAGCCCCTGGAGTTCGGGACAATGGTAAATGGCTAGGCCAGCCGCTGGCTGAGTCCAATATAGCTCCTAGGATTCGCTCCACATGTGCAGGGGCCACGCTGGCGGACTTGGAGTGGAAATTTGGGCTCCTCCTCCAATTCTTCCACCGCCATGTTGGAGGGTATAGCTACTAGCTCCCAGCCACCTCACCAAGCAATCAGAAGAGAGAAACTCCAGACCCACAGCTGCAGAGCTTGACCCCACGTGGAGCATCCCATGGAGTTCGGAGGATGGTAAATGGTTCAGCCAGCCCCTGGCTGAGTCCAACATAGCTCCTAGGGTTCGCTTACATGTGCGGGGCATGGGGAGGGCACGCTGGCTGGACTTGGAACTGGGATTTGGTTCATCCTCTCATCCCTCCACCTCCATGTTGGATGGCATAGCTGCAGGCTCCCAGCCACCATACCTAACAACCAGAAGAGATACACTCCAGAACCACAGCTTCGATGGTGCATGGCCACAGAACAGCCACGTAGCATTCTTAGACAATAATGGAAGTTAGGACCAGGTCCTTCCCAGGATCTTTCACATTTATACACTGTAATGAACATTCTCCCGCACAACAGAGCCTGGCAAGCTACCCATGTCATATTTTATATGCCAAAAGCCAGTAATAATTATAGACTTCCAATCCCATGACCTGAACAATTGGTTTGAGGCTCTATGTGTTCCTGGAGCAAGCAGATACCTTGGTGCTAAACTAGAATGTGCCAGGATATATGGATATGTTACTGGTAACCACTCAAGCAAATCAATGAACAATGGAAAGAGAAGTGATACAAGTGATATAGCAAATTTTATTCAACTTTAATATGCATATGGTGAAAATATGCAAAATGCTCTAAGTTATACAAGACAGATACTTTTAAACAAAGTAACAGAGGTTGATACCTTTGCTTTCCAACACCTGTACTTCAATTTATTCCTGAAGAGTTTACCTACCATTCTTATTTATTTGTTTGATTTTAGTTTTTATACATAGTGAAAAGTCATTCCCTGGAGTAGATTTAAGCTCTCTGTGTGACCATCACACTTGAGAGAGGAACAGAATAGTATTTAGAATAAAAGGAACACATAGGACCTAACCTAAGCTCTTCAGTAAGTAAGCTCTGTGACTTAAGATACATCCTTTAATCCAGCAGGGCTTCAAGATTTTCATCTGTAAAATGAAGGGATTGAATCATATCATCTCCAAAGTCCTTCTAGCTCTAAAGCAAACTCTACAGTCTTACTACTGCTTTAGTGTGGAATGTCAGGTTCTCTCTATTGTTCCCTCTAATGTCTTAGGGCACTATATAGCAACTACCAATTATTAATCTTTTTCTTAAAGAAGAAACCTTTTTAGAGAGAACATTCTGGGCAATGAAAAACTATTAAATTGCAATATATAATCCATAACATATGTTATCTATATGTTATCGCAATTTACTACTTTGCCAGTGTATCCTTTGCAAAGCTACAAATAAATCTTAATTTTAATTTATTCAATTGATATTCTGCTAGGAATATACACATTTAAAGTCTTAGGGTTGGAACTTGTCATATACCAAAATAATTAATATATAAATATAGAGAATCACTTGTCACTTGGTTTCCCATTGTTCATCAATTTGCTCGAGTGGGCACCATAATGTCTCCATTTTTGGGAATGAGGTCCATTATGTTACTGTTCTTGGCATATCGAATACAACACAGGTAGCTTGCCAGGCTCTACTGTGACTCTGGGTTCATCCCAGGGGCCCAGTCTTTTTCTGTCAGACCATCAACCATCCAGGGCCCACGGGCCAGAACCCTGGGTTTAGACAAGCCTGTCTCCTGTCTGCCACCTGCTGACACAGCTGGGCACCGCAGCCACTCCTGCAACAACTAGAGAAGCAGGAAATTCAAACATTAAATCAAAAGAGCAATATTTTTAATATAAAATGTATTTTAACTACAAATTCTGTATGGCTTGTCTGCCCGTAAAATCAAACAAAAACATTAGATTTCATATGTTTTATATTTTTAATTTCTTAAAATCAGTGTTAATTTTATAGAATATACTTGGAAAAAATCCAAAGAGCATTAACCAATTTCTGATTTAATTTTCAATATCTACTAGAGTGATTTTTTTTTTAACAAAATGCTCTCCTCCAACTGATAGAAAAATAAATAAGAAAAACTATTTTCTTTATAATGGGAAAGTAAATAGATCAGGAAAAGAAACAAAAAAGGCAAATAAAAATATTCGTATACATAATTTAGAAAATGATTTTGAAGTCATACAATTATCTTTAGATAAAATAGATGGAAAGTTTCCTAGACACTAATTTTCCAGCTTCCCTTAAAAAATTAAGCCTGGTAAAGGTCAGACTATTTGCCTTGAGGATCATATTATATCATTCACTTCAATGTAAATAGCCCCTAGCAAACAGTATGTAAATATTTTGAATAAGTATTATGCTTCCAGTGGAAAAAGAATTATATTAGAGTTGTCTTGTGAGTTATTCTTAACTTTAATGGTAATATAGGTAATCTTTCAATACCATCTCTATTCCCTCTTCCCCAGGCCCTTTGGGTAATGAGTATTATATAAAGTCAAAAAGGTAAAGGTCTGTCCAGTGTCTCAGGTCTTGTTTAGTTTCAGCTATTGCTTTGTTCATTTACAAGGCTAAGGCATCATGTGTTGTGTAAAGAATAGCTTCTCCATGACTGTCTGATTATATCAGTTAGACTCAGGAAAATCTAATCCTGAATTTAAAAAAATAGATATTAACTCCACTTTGATAATTTCATATAAAAATCAAAACACTGGGGCAAGAGCAATACTCAAGCAGGTAGTGAGTTTACCTTGTAAAAGGCCAACAAGGGTTTGATTCCTGACATCCCCTGTGGCTCCCTGAACACTTCCATAAATGATTCTGATAAAGCCCAGAGCACCACTGGGCATGTTTCCCAAAAACAAATAAAAACATAAATAATGAACAAGGCACAGAATTCTTAATATCAACTCAGAAGAGTATTGCCCCTGGAGGAGTTGCAGGTATGGCTGCAGTGCCCAGCTGCATCAGCAGATGGCAGACAGGCTTGTCTACACTCAGGGCTCTGCCCCATGGGCCCTGGATGGTTGATGGTCTGACATAAAATAATGCTGGGCCCACTGGGCCCTGTCAGGAACCCATAGCCACAGCAGGGCCTGGCAAGCTCCCTGTGGTGTATCCTAGAGCAAATCGATGAACAATGGGAAGACAAGTGACAACTCAGAAGTGTAGTCATATATTAAAAGCCTGGGTTTTATCCCTAGACAGAGTTTTCAAGATAAACATGATTTTTGTTTTTGTATTGGAACTTTCTCAGGGCTTACACATGGCTATGCACTAAAAATCACTGCTGCTTGGCGGTGCATGGAGGTCCATAAGAGGTGCCAGGGAATCAAAGTTTGGTCAGCCACATGTAATATAAATGCCCTACCACAATAATATCACTCTGGCCCCTAAGTACGATATATTTAACTAGAAAATATTCATTATGATTTTAGCAGTATATTTTTAGTGTAGAAAATCTGTATTTCATAGTTAATTCAAAACTAAACTGCTTTTTATTTTTATTACCTTTATGATTTTGGAAAGAACGATTTTTCTGGGTGAAGTGGTGATTGTTCCATATATCTTTGAAATCTGTTTCATGTAAAGAAATAGAGTTCTGATCCTCATCAATTTTTTAGTACAAAGGAAGTACTTGACATACACTAGTGAAAAAGTTATAGTCTCTCATTATTAATTCACAGATCAGCTGTTCAAGCAAAATTGTTTCTGAACTTATAGCAAACTAAAAGAAGCATAAAAAGTATTCCATCCCTGTTGCCTCCACAAACAGCTTTAACAGGTACTAGGTAATAAGTGCAATATAAATGCCTTTCCAAGAAGATAAGTGAAGTTGTGTTTGAATTATAATACGTTGAATTATGTTTTTAATCCAAAAAGGTTCCTTCTCAGACAACTATAGTATCTTCAAGACATTTGTTTTCTAAGAAAGAAGTATCTTGCATTGTGGCATTATATTGATTTGAGAAACATAAAATAAATTAAAGATCATATGTGATTTTGAGAGTATCATTTAGGCATCTGACTGGGAAGGAAATCTCGCTAATTCTCAGGTCTGGTCTAGATGCCCAGAATGTCGACATCTATTACCCTACTTTTTATTAGCTACCCATGGATTTTTATCTCCAATTTTTATTTTCTGGGATAATTCAAATCTACCTGTTTTCAGGGATATTTCACAGCAACCTAAGAAAGAAAATTGGTTCTAGCTGGTACTTAGATTCTCTTTAGTTCAGGAGGGAACTTTAAGCTTTCGCTTCAGAAATCTCATGAGCATCATTAGGACAGCAATAGCAGCAATAATAGATGCACTTCATTATTTGGAACCAAGGAATCTGCTGGGTATCTTTTTTTAAAACATATAATGACATTTATATCCATTAAATTAAGCATTTATAGGCATTAATGGAAGAAAACTTCAGATATTATAAGATGCTAACACAAGGACAGCTTGTTGTCACTGAGTAGAATTTTGTAATTTCTTTCATTATAGAATTTAGAATCTTGATTTTAATTTCAAATCCTAGAGACTACTACTTGGTCTGTTTATTGATACTAATAAAGGCAAGTATTATATGTAAAAGCTATTATTAGCACAAAATTATTAAACAGAAATGCTTCTTTCATACTTGAGGAAGGGTTTGCAAAGAGGTCAATATGCCTCAGAGGAAGAAAATGATTTGGGAGCATTAGAGCAAATTTATTCTGAGTGTGAAAGGAGTGACTAGAGATGAGGACCAGAGATAAAGTGACCAAGACCTTCACTGCCCAACTGTCAGCTAGTGATATTGAGATTATATTCTGAGTTTAGTAGTGGAGAAAAAGTGTGAAATCTAAAGTAATAGTCATCATTCAGTTCAAAAACCCTCAAGACCAGGAGACTTCCAACGGGAAAGACACCAGAGCTGATAAACTCTCAGGAGCTTGATCTCTTTTCATTAGGAAGAGTTTGTGTTCTTTGTTTTCTCTTAAACTGTGTTTTAATATTTATGTTTTTGCACCCCCATATTTATTACCCCCAACAGTACTCCAGAGCTTTCATGACCAAACCCCTTGTGATCAGGGGGTGCAAAGGGATTAAACTTGGAACCTCACACTTGTGGTCGGCTTCTTGAGTCATGCTTGGTTCATGCATTCCACATTTTGAAGACTGTTACAGACAGAAACATGCCGTTGTTTGAAAAATATTTTATAGATGTAAGCAAATGCGTGTCATTGAGCTGGAGGATCAGAGGAAGTCCATAAGAGGGGAAAGAAGATATGACCTGTGAAAAATGTCAAGTGTCTAAGACTGTTATCAAAGTCACTGGTAACAAGAAGCCACTACAGTACTTCAGCTTCCTCTTGTATCAAGTGATTGTGTGTGTCTGTGTCTGTGTGTGTTTGTGTGTGTGTTGTAGGTTATCCCAGGAGTGCCAAATAAAGGAGGTTGTAGTGGTATTGAGACATGTTTAAGAGGAATTCAGGAAGCTGTTTCAGGAATAATGCATGAAGTGCTGAATGTGTTTCTATATAAAGCTCTGTATAGGGTAATACACGAACATGAACATAGATATGCAAGCCCAAGCCTGCTACTTAAGGAGTTTAGGAACAAGAATGTACTAAATATCTCTGCTTCACACGTTTCACTCACATAATGCAAGCATCTGTACTTGCTGTTTAGTGACGCAGTGCTTATTTTTCCCTCTACATTTGAAATATATTTACTCCACTTTATCTAAGCACCATTTTCCAATATTTACTTTATTTACTCCAGGCTTCCATAATCTTTTTCACTGCATAAATTTTCCAGTGAAATTTCATGCCCAATGAGAGTATCCATTAGATTACATTAAAGGAACTTGTACATACCTAGGTATCTAGTTATGGCATTGAATGTGCAAAAGACACAAGTTCTGTGTCTTAAGTAAACTGTTTATATTTTGTGCATATGTATCGTTATCGCTGTTTATATGTATTTGTGTTACAAAAATTATTCAGTTATCACAAAACCCTTTTGAGTAGGTTTTTATAACAATTGGACCCCATATGTAACAGGTGAGTCAACTTTAATTGAAGGCAATAGATTAGTATATGGTAGAATTTAAAGCCACACACCTCAGTACTCAGACCACATTATGGAATCTCTCAAGAGCAGTGAGTGTCCCATGTTAAGTGGTGAAATATATCACATTAAGAGTAGAACATTATGTGAAAAGAAAAAATTTTGATATTTGAGAAAGGATAAAACACCTCAGGGAGATTAAGAATTATGTAAATCTAGATTAAGATGTAGGGTCGCAATAACCCTAGATAGTGACAATATTTTTGATGAAAGAAGGCATGTAAGTGACATAGTTTAGTTATAAAATAGAGAAGTTCGCTGATTTGTTTGAGCACTGAGAGTTATTGGGTTTTGACCAAACATTATTATAAGTTAAATAACTAAGTAGGCAAAAAGAATATCTACTTCAAGTGCTACTTTGAATCAAGCTTCTTTTGGCCAGTTTAAATAACCAATGCAATATCAAGGCAAGATTTTAGTAAAATGACTAAACATCGAAGAAGTTCCTTTGTAAATGTTCAACTTGTACAGAAGAGAGGATATCAGGGTTAGATGGTTTCGTGCAGAATATTATAAACAGCTCATAAAAAATCTGAATGAAGGCAGGCATGCACACATTTTTCTACACATAATTAAAGCTATCATGTGATGAGATAAAATGTAATAAGTTCAGCATATTTAAAATAAAATTGACAATAAGATAACAGTATTTTTCATGGAAACTAACAAAGCAGTCAAATATTTTGTGTAATTTTAAATTGTTTATGGCAAAAGAAATTAAGATGTTAGATGAAAGGCCATTGGCTTTGTCAATTCTCTAAAATTGTTGTTGCTGTAAATAGCCATGGAAACTGGATAATCTGTTTAATTATCATAGTTATCAAAACAAAATATAAGCATTTAATGACCCTTTCACTGGGTGAAACTTTATTGTTTTCTCATAAGAGAATAGTAATACAATTTGTATTGTACTCAATGATTGTACCTTAGGAGAAAGCATTTGTTGTTTCATATGTTAATGCTACTGTGTTTGCACTGAAATTTAATCAATAAGTAAAGATGTAGAACCAGGCTAAGGCTAAACAGGGATGCATATACTTGAGTATGCTAAGCAGAAATATTTGTGCACATAGCATTTTTTTAAATATCTGAACGCTAAGTTCTCTGAATAATGAAATGATCCATTTGGGCCATCCATCACTCACCCACCCATTATAGACATAAATTAAAGAACAACATCAAAATAAATTAGAAACTGCTGCTCTGAAATGCTATCTGTCCCCATTAATATATAAATGTATTTTTTTGAAGTTGAGAAATGATTAATTGTTATCAAGCCAAATACTAAATGGACCTCAAAAAAAGATAACAGATAAGAAAATCCATTAAAGGGCAAAATAAACCATAGCTATTGAATGCATTTTTTAAATTAATTTTATGGAATAACTAAGATTTTAAGAACAAACTGGTTACTTATATTTGCATTATTTATAATGTTATATATCTCTTGACATCTTGCAATGATGTTTAATGCAAGATTAAATGCAGTCATAATTTAATAAGCACCTACAGGGTAACAAGATACATGGCTTCCTCTTCCAATTGGAGAAGTTTCGAGCTATTATTCTGCTTCTTTGTCTTTTTTTCTTCTTCTAAATTATGATGACACATGTTATTCCTCTCTGCAGGCCTGTATATTTTTAATATCTTCCTTTTTTAAAAAAAAGTTCTTTTTATCTCTTTCCTTTTAGTTGATGGTGTTCTTCACCTTGTCATCAGGGTCCCTATTCAAGTGTTGACTTTTTCAAGTATTCTAAGGTCGACACTTTCATACAATGTGTCACATTTTGTACATGTATTCCTCTAACCTTCACTGGTGTGCGTTATTAGATATATGACAATATCAAGGCTCAAATAAAAGTAACTCAGCAAGACACAAGAAGTCCATAGGAAACCAAGACTCAAGTCTAGAGTTGATTTCAGTACACACCTTTTTACTACATAAACAATACTAGTAAACAGAATCGTAACATTCTTACTCGTCATTAGAAGTCACGTAAATGAATAAAGAAAATAATAAACATACCAATCTTTCAGATGCAGAAAAAAAATAGTGTATCTTGAGACTGTTATTGTGTTTTAACAAATTCATCCTTTTTTATATGTGTGTGTTGTTTTGGAGGACCACACCCTGTGATACTCAGGGCTTACTCTTCACTGTGCACTCAGGAATCACTACTGGAGGTGCTCAGGTGATCATGGAGTTCTAGGATCAAACTCAGGTCGCTAAGATACAAAGCAAATGTCCTCCCACTGAACTATCTCTCCAGCTCCACAAATTCATCTCTCTTTGGCTATATTAATTCTATATTGTCTCTATTACATCTGTTTATTTTTACTAGGCAGTTAATATTTTTATTAAAATAAACCCTAGGTTATCCACATGTATGAAATATGAAGGGTAAAATTATCTAACATATTTGGCTGATATTTGTATAATAAAGACACCCACTTTGATAAAATATTTAAATTATACGGGGTGGGCCAGTTATAGCTCAGGTTAGGGATTTTGAACCTCTGCCTCTGATACTCAAGAATTGTAACCACCCCAAAGCTGCATCCCTTGTAGCATAGAATGTGGCCTCCAGTACCAACTGAATGGCCCAGGTATGCCCTAGTCACCCACAAAACCGCCTTACCTGAGTTATACCACACGGAAGGCCCTGGCATTGACAGAATTGTGAGAGAGAAGAGGAACTCATGGGAATGAGGGAATTACGGCAGGGAGGTTAGGCAAGAAGGGAAAGGAGAGAAAAAGGGATGGAAGGAAAGAGAAGAAAGGAACATTAGCTGTATGCTACATGACACTTTTGCACTGTAGAGAAATTATAGTCTTTCCTTCTTGGCCACATTATTTATAAAACTCAATGAGAAGCATAAGCTTATTTTTTTAATTTTTTTTATTATACCACCTTTATATATACAATTATAAAAATGTTCATAGTTGGGTTCCAGTCATACAGTGTTCAAGCACCTGTTCCTCCGTCAGTGCCCATTTCCCAACACAAATGTCCGACTCCCCCCCCCCCAGCCTGCATCTATGGCAAGTACTTTTTATTTCTCTCTCTCTCTCTCTCTCTCTCTCTCTCTCTCTCTCTCTCTCTTTCCCTTCTCTTACACATTGTGGCTTGCTTGCAATACATACATTTAGAGGTTATCATGTATATCATTTGCCTATTTTCGATGCTCACAGTTTCTACACTAGTATTATTAGTACACTGTTCCTTTCTATGTCTTACCTAATCTCTGACTCCCACACACTTGTGGTAGATTCCACCCAATGACAAGAATTTCTGATCCATGTTTTGTCTGGCCTTGGATATTGGTATAATGCTACTTTTTTAATATCCTACAAATAAATGCAGTCATTCTATGTCTGTCCTTTTCCCTCTGGCTAATTTCACTCAGCATGATCATCTCCAGGTCCATTCATTTAAAGGCATATTTCACAACTTTATTTTTTCCTAACAGCTACACAATATTCCATTGTGTAAATGTACCAAAGTTTCTTTATCCAGTCATCTGTTCTTGGGCATTCTGGTTATTTCTAGATTTTGGCTATTGTGAATAGTGCTGCTATGAACATACAAGTGTAGATGGTGTTTCCACTGTGTGTTTTTGACCTCTAAGGGTATATTCCCAGGAGTGGTATGGCTGGGTCAAATGGGAGTTCGGTTTCTAGTGTTTGGAGGAATGTTCATATTGTTTTCCAAAAAGTCTGTAGCAGTCGACATTCCCACCAACAATGGATCAGAGTCCCTTTCTCCCAGCGTGTGCCAGCACTTGTTATTCTGCTCTTTTAGATATATGCCAGTCTCTGTGGTGTGAGATAATATCTCATTGTTGTTTTGATTTGCATCTCTCTGATGATTAATGAAGATGAGTATTTTTTTTCATATGCCTTTTGGCCATTTGAATTTCTTCCTTGTCGAAATTTCTGCTAGTGCCTGATATATCCTGGATATTAACACCTTATCAGATGGGTATTGGGTGAATATTCTTTCCCACTCTGTGGACTGTCTTTGTATCTTGTCACTGTTTCTTTTGAGGTGAAGAAACTTTTTAGTTTCATGTAGTCCCATATGTTTATCTTTGCTTCCAATTGTTTTGTTAGTGGTGTTTTATCTTTGAAGATGCCTTTAGCTTCAATGTTCTGAAGGGTTTTGGATTCAGGTCTGATATTGACATCTTTAATCTGTCTTGATCTGATTTTTTGTTCATGGTGTTAGACAGAGGTCCAAAATTAATTTTTTTTTACATATAGCTGTCCAGTTTTCCCAGCACCACTTGTTGAAGAGGCTTTCCTTGCTCCATTTTGGACTTTTTGCATAAGTTTATTTTCAATCAGGTTATTTTGTGTTTAACAAAAGCCCTGCTTTCCATGAACACGACCCTATTTAATCTTGTGAAGCTTTTTCAAAGTTTTATTTTCCAAAACAACTCTCTACCCAGAAGAAAGTTAAACTTTCTTCTTAAAGTTTTGATAAATCTGTTATTTTACCAAAGTAGGTTTTTATTTGTTTGTGTGCTTGTTTCTTCTTGGGCAAACACCCAGCAGTGCTTAGGGCTTTCTCCTGTATCTGTGCTCAGGGAACCAAGATCTATGGTCAGTGTGCAAAGCAAGTTGTTTTGTAACTTCTCTGTAACTTCTCTTCAGTCCCTCAACTAGACTCTTTTAATCCAGATTTCTTTAATTTGCTCATCTGCCATTCAGTATCTTCCACCTAGCAGGGTTTTTTTTTTTTGTACTTAATTTTGAGTTTGGAAAAGAATCAAGACACAAGACAATAACTAAGACATTAACCCTTCATTGTGCCTCCCAGGAACCCCAAGACAAGATAAATGTATAAAAATAATCCCCTAGGAACAGGTTATTCTGCTTCGTATGGCATTTGGAACTCATATGTGAAGTCCCATTTTCAAGACTTCTCACTCAAGGAAGAGAGGCATGGCCAGGCTAAAATGCTATACAGCTTTTAGAAGTTCTTGTCTTGTTATTTATTCAAGATATGGTTGGTTTCATACACATTTAACTTTAATTTTATATTTCTGATTAACTTCATCCTATAAAATTTTAGTTCATCACTATAAAGGGGCAAGTTGTTGGAGTTATATGCTATTAGTGTGTGTGTGTGTGTGTGTGTGTTTGTGTTTGGCGGAGGTAATATAAGTTAGTGAATCCTTTATTTTTTAAAGTTAAATTGTTGGTGACATGGGTTGTTTTAACTATATCTTTTTTTCTATTTAATCTTCGGATATCAATACCATGAAAAATATTTGGGGACATATAAAAATTACACATATCTCCATTTAATTTTTTCTTTTAAATTGTGAATTTTTTGTGCAGAATCTAGAAGATAAAGGGAAATCTATAATCAAGTATAAAAAATTAATGGATTAAATACATGTTTGAGATCTTTCTAGAATGGGAAGGCAAAAATAACTTATTTTTAACTAGGTTGTTCATTTTTTTGGTCACAAGTGATTCTTTTGGTGCATGAGCAGTAATACAGCTTGTAGGACTAATTGTTTTATGCAGACATAACCCTTATTCCATCCCTGGCACCACTTATCATTTTTGATCCCAATAAGGAACAATTCTGAGCACAGAGACAGGAGTAAGCCCTGTATACTGGGAGGTAAAACCACAAACAAAGCAAAAAATAAAAACCCAAGAAGTAATAACCTCTGTTTCTCTGACTATCCTTGCTCTGTCTAAGTGTATAAGTGTATAAGAAACATAAAAACTGAGACATTTTTTGAAATAATAAAGACAATACGTAAAATAAATCAATGAAAAGAACGATTTCATTGAAATTACTCTTAAAATTTATAAAATAAATAATCATATGTAAATATTCATAAAATAAATATTCATAAAATAAATCATTGAGAAGAATCATTGAAAGTAGTGCTATCATACTTTTGTTCATTCCAATACTTTGTATCAGGGCCACCATATGGGAAAAAAGACATAAATGGCCAACTACAGATGAATGCATAAAGAAGCTCTGGTAATATATACACACTGAAATACTATGCACCTATAAGAAAATATAAAATAATGCAGCTTACCGCTATGAAGATTGAACCAGTGTTTACTCTGTGTGGAATTAGTCAGAAGGAAATGTACAAATACGGAATAACCTTTCTCATATGTGGCACAAAAATACAGAGTAAAGGAGGAAGAAATGACTAAAGGCAGGAAAACTGGAGATGCCACTAGAACTGAGTACCTGGAGGATGGGGTAGAGGGTCATTGGCACATTGGTGGAGTGAACAGAGAACACTGGCACTGGGTGTGGTGTTGGAGCAATGCTGAAGCCTGAAACTACCACTGTTTGCATAATATGTTAACTCAGTAAAAATGACAGAAATAATAAGAAAGCTAATGCAGTTTTGTGGTGCTGAAGTGTTTAAAGCTATGCCACAATGGATAGGTTTATTTTTTTGTATATTACTATAGCACTGAACTTGGCTAATTATTATTTCATTTTTAAAAAAACAAATGACAATCAAAGAGGCGCTAACTCACTTGATTGAAAGTGCATAGAATATAATTGGAATTTTATCAAATCATGAAAACTAACAAAGTAAATGGTGACTATTGTGAAGGGGATAGAATATCAGTCTCAGTTTATAGATCTAAAATCTAATCTAATACACAAAGATATCATAAAGGTTACAAAAGTTTGGCACAACAATAATAATTTAGTTTTGTTGATATTAATATCATTCTTCATTTTGGCCTGAGTGTGTCATTTGTTTTCAGTCAATCATCAACGTAATTAACTCTACTCAGTCTACTCTTTATGGACTGCTGGTTGTATAGGATTATGAAAACTCATTTAAAAATCCTGTAGATGAATAAAACAAAAAAATTAAAATGTAAATAAAATTTTAAATTAGTGTATCAAAATGATAAAATGTCATTATTATACCCTAAAATAATTACCACTCGTTATATATTTTTAAAAGGTAGCAGCCATCTAATTTCTGTTCCAGTAGACTACAGCCATTTTCCAGTTCATTATTGCAAACATTTAGTTTTAAGTACTTTGCCTTTGCTCTTATAGTAATTTCTTGATTTGAAACACTGATTATTAACTCTAATTTATTCACACAGTGTTATGGTAATTAAATGGCATAATTAGCACTTGTAAACAGAATAAAAAAATAAAATAAAATTGTAGTATTTGGCTAACTTACAGCATAATAATCAGTTGTAATTTTGTTTTTAATCTTTTCTTTTTCCCATTAAATATCACATTTCCCTCTGTAGTATCATCATCATAGAAAAAGAAGTCAGTCACAGAAGGTTACCAATGTTAATAATGTATAAAGTTAGCCAACAGGATTAATAAAGTGAGACTACAAACTGAGTTACTTCAACCTTGTTTTTCCTCATTGGAAAAAATTTCTTGGTTCAATCTCTGAAATATATGTCTTCCAGAGATTGCAATAACATACCACACTCAACTTTTTAGTTTTGATCTTCATTCACCAAGTAGCATAAAATAGACTGAAAAATGGGAAAACTTCACATCTGTTAAGATAATTATTCAATATGCTATTTTAACTATGAAAGTTGCTTAAAAATAATTATGCCAAGTTGGATTTAAAAACCGATTTTCCAAAAGGAATGGTTTAGATAAATATTAAGTTATAATATTTTATTAAAACTATATTAATAAAGTACCTTATTATAATACAGTAAGCCATTAATATTATAATGAATATTACTAATTTACAATGTTGATATGTTGTTTTTAATTTTAAAACCTAGAGTAGTATTATGGAATGATAATGCATTTGGAGAAAGTATTGGCTTTAACCCCCATTTTCTGTTTGAAATTTGAAACTGACCTCAACAGAGTGATGACAAGAAGAAACTGAAAATGAATCAGACCCTCTACATACATTAACATAGGACAGATTCGGTGAGCACAGGAATCCATCATGGTTAAACATCTCCGCGATTCGTGAGCAGGATCCATCATGTTATCAGCCTCCACACATAATAGGACAGATTGGTGAGCACGGATCATCTGGTTAATCAGCCTACACCTAGACGATTAGTGGCGGAATCCTTGCTCTAATAAGGGCGTTGCTGGTTGTCTCGGAGACAAGTAGATTTCCACACTTGCCTGCTTGAACAGGTTAGAGTTCATGTGAGGTCCTCATTGGAGTGAGGCACCATTGCTGTTGTTCTCAATAACAAGATACTTTTCCAAGTTCCATCTCTTATGTTTTTTCAGGGTGGGAACTGTAGATCCAAAATCAGTAGCACGGACAGTGGATGTCAGTATTATCCCTGAACTTCCCCAGGGAGGTTCTTTACTTCTTCTCTGGAGTAAAGAACCTCCAGGTGAGGTCTGGCTCCAGAGCCAAGCAGAGGCTGTTCCAGGTCAGCTTTTTCCCCCATCAGAACATGTTCCTGCATTACTGTAGCAGCTTTCCAGGCTATACCCTTCTCACTCACTGCAATCTCAACTGCAAGCACTTTCCCCTGCCAAGATTTACTTTGCCTCTAGTATTCGGATTCTTTGTGAACATCATGAATTCTTACAACACTTGTGCCCCTAGCAGAGTTCATCGCTGTTATCTCTTCCTGTACTAATAGTTTACAGTCTATCATTGCATTGCTTGATTCAGTTAAACATATTTTCATTTACAGTTTGGAGAGTGGGGGGCTCTGGAGAGCATAGACAACCTGAGGACATGCTGACAAAACTAGCCTGGCTGCAGGACCCCCACTTGTCTGCTTGGGCTTAGCAATGCCTTGTGTCCTGCTTCTGGGGCCCTGCAGAGCTTCGGGGTCAAGTTTGCTAGCTATTATCCCGACTTTTATTTATGCATTTTCATTTTATTTGGCAGCATGCAAATATATTCTGGTATTTTAAGATTTATTTTGTCAGTATGTTATAGTTTTAGAGGATGAGTCTTTACATCAATGAATTTTTTTATTTTACTTTTGAAAGAGGAGCTTGAGAGCTGATACAGCTGGTAGGGCAGGCACATGCCTGCCCTGTATTGTATTGTGTCCTGGAGGCTGCCAGGAGTGATCCCTGAATACAGACCAGGAGTAAGATCTTGAGCAGTACTGGGTGCTGTCCCAAAACAAAACAAACAAAAGAGAACAAAGAAAATATCTAAATATCTGCTACCTTTGAAATAGCTCAGGGACAGGAGTTCGTAGCCCTTTCAGATGCAAGTACAAAGTTGATTTGCAAATGGAAAAATTTCTTTTCCTTTTTTTTTTTTTTTTTGTTGTTGCTTTATGGGTTACACCCACTGATATTCAGGGGTTATTCCTACCTCTGCCCTTAGGGGGACCATTTGGGATGCCTGAGTTGACCAGTGCATGACAAATGCCCCACCCACAGTATTATCCCTGAAGCCCCCAGCAGATGAAAAAAAATTCAGCAACCATTTACATTCAGAAACTGAAGGAACACCATACAAGAATGGACACCCACAGGAAAGGAAAAGAATCAGTTGAATCTGTTAGGAATATGAAAGGAACATCAAAGTTCACTGCTTTTATTTTTCCCTTGTGTCAATACCCAGCTTAAATTTGAAGTTTGCAGAGTTTTAGATCAAGGCAATTTGAAAGAAGCCCAATTACTGTAAGGGCACACACAGCTATTTCCTTCCCTGAAGACTGGCCTGCAGCACTGCCTAGCTTGTGAGCTCTCAACTTTCTCCTGGTAAAAGTCCATATTCTCTTCTGAACAAGTATGTCTTTTTCTCCCCTCACATTTGTTTTAGCAAATTTTGTTTAAATAAAACTATTTTTTCTAAAAAAAAATACAAACTTAAAACAAAAAAAAAATAAAATAAAATAAGTTTAAGCCACTTTTTAAATTCAACCACTCAACCAAAGTATAAATTTTGGCCATGTTGATATATGAACTTTATTTGTTTTATTTTCAGGAGTTTGATTATGTAATCCATACAATATTAATCTATTTATTTTCATATAACTAAACTAACTCTAAAGTGTGTTTTATATTTACAATACATATTATATTAAATCAAGTAACTATATCATTAATTACAAAAATTTTCATTTATGTATGAACTTTTTTGAATAGCTTATAATTTTACTACTATACATTTTAATTTTCTGAATATATTTCATTTAAAGCTTTATTAAAAGGAATTATTAATTTCTCAGGATAATCAACTGAGAAGTGAATTGCTAACAAAGAGCTAAATATGTAAAAAAAAAATTGGTTGAAATTACTAATTATTTTGTACCTGCAAATTGCAGTGCTGTTAGAAAAGTAAACTACTACCAATTTCATTGAAGATACTTTAAATATTCCTAATTTCTTAAATGAAAATTGCCTCTTACTATTTTAATTTTCTTGTAAAACAGTGGCATTTCTTTTTCATTTGTTTCTTTGTTTTAATGTGTTGTCACCATGTTCGCCTTATCAAGTACACCCAGACAATCTATGGTGGGAGGACGAGGAGGTCTTTATTGCACTGGGTGATCAGACCAGAGGGTCTCGGCTAGGCAAGCACCTGAAACCTTAGGCACATCTGAGGGGTCTCAGCGCCTGTTTTTCTTGGTCATTACTGCAAACTCATCGTCCACTTTACTTCATGCTCAAGCAGTGCAGAAGCAGATACATCAGGACTTCTTATCAGTATGGCTATCAGGAGTTCCCAGAAGATGCTTTTTTTTTTTTTTTTTTTGGTAGCTTGGAACAGGCATTTTTATCCAAAGGACAGGCAGGTTTCACACCTTCAAAATTTTCCACCCACAAGCAAACCACTTTCTTTTGAGTATATGCTGAATAAAACCAAGGAGACATAGGACAGATTTCATCCTAACAAACGTAGATGTCAAATATTAAAATCAATGAGAAGAATGCTTCCATAACAGGTATACATATGCGTGTGTGTTTGTGTGTGCGCGTGAGTGTAGAGTCTCCTCTTATAACCATAGTATCATCTTTTTATAAGCCTTTTCCATCTTTTCTGCTATTGTAGGGAGTGATCCCTGGGCCTAACATCCCAGGGAAGTGCTCTGCCGTTGAGATGGCTCTGCAGCCAGGAGCTCTCCCACTTTGGAAAAGTAGATTGATTAACCTTTAATTTATTGAAGAAGACAAATACAAATTTACCAAATACATGATTTTTTTCTTTTAATCTGAGATGTACTTGTTTAAAAGTGAACAGTATTGTAGATAGTCTGTGCCATCTACTAATATGCAATAGGTTTTAAAATCATAGCATCCAGTTTTATTTGGATAGCTCATAGTTTATTTAAGTGTTCCTCTGTTCACTGTGTATATCATATCTAAATCTACTTACTGCAACTAGTGCTGCCATGGATATTCTTGTACTTTGTAGTCACATAAAATGTTATTAAGGCAAGATTCTGGGAGACATTGCTGTTTTATTAAAGTGGTCAGATTTTAAAGTTTAGAAGAGAATACCAAAAAAGTCTAATTCAAATATGCTTCCATACAGACAAGGTGAGAGAGCAGAACTAGTAACACCTTTACATATCATTGGTCTAAACATCGGTTTTATTGTTGGCAATAGATTGCTGAAAATATTTATTTTTATTCACCTGAAAATAATACCATTAGCTCTCAACATCTGTTGGAGTCAGAGTTTCTCTCCTATGGAACAGTTACAGATGTTTACAGATGCATAGACTTTTGGTTTTAAATTATAAAATTAAGAAGTTGAATAATTTTCTTACTGTTTTTACTCTTATAAAATTCTTTTTTTTTTTTGTTTTAAAATTTTTTATTGTATCATTGAGAGACTCACAGACATGGGGAAGGGCTGCTACTTGCTCTCCCTGTGCCCAGCTGCTCACGAGGTGCCCAGGAGGGATGGCAGGTTCTAGCCCTGGCCTGCCACCCCAGCAGAGCCTTGCAACAAGCCAGACGATCCCCACTCCATGAGGGCCTCCATTTTCCACATCTGGATTTCTCTCGTCAGAACTCCGCCCAGCAGACCAGCCTATCAGCGCCCGCCCGCTGCGGTTCATCAATAAATGCTGGACTTAGAGACGACTACAAGAGTATGCTACCCGCACTGCAGAGCCTGGCAAGCTACCCGTGTTGTATTTGATATGCCAAATACCAGTAACAATTATAGACCTCATTCCCGAATGGATTGAGGCTCTTTATGTTCCTGGAGCAATCGGGTGCCCTTGGGTTCTACTAGCATGAGACAGGACATATGGAGATGTTACTGGGGCCCGCTCGAGCAAATTGAAGATGAACAGGAAGACAGTGATACAGTGATACAGTGATTATATCATCATGAGATATATGGTTACAAAAGTGTTTATAATTGGTTCTAATTCATAGTGTTCCAGCACCCGTCCCTCCACCAGTGCCCACCCCATTCACACCACCAATGTCACCACATTTCCTCCCACTCGCCCCCAGCCTGCCTCTATAGCAGGCACCTTTCTCTCTCTCTCTCTCTCTCTCTCTCTCTCTCTCTCTCTCTCTCTCTCTCTCTCTCTCTCTCTCTCCACATTGTGACTTGCCCTACAGACATTTAGGGTTTATCATGTAAGTCAGAAGTTGAATAATTTTCTTAATTTCA
Organism: Cryptotis parvus; assembly: GCA_021461705.1. Taxonomy (NCBI): domain Eukaryota; kingdom Metazoa; phylum Chordata; class Mammalia; order Eulipotyphla; family Soricidae; genus Cryptotis; species Cryptotis parvus. The sequence continues at coordinate 49,168 of JAJIBD010025479.1, read as the reverse complement.
TCCTATCCCTATCAATGTTCCTGCTGGTTGAGTGGATTGATTAATTCAGCGATTCACTCCTAAACTCCTTATCATGTCTGAAGTGTCAATATCCTCTTCTGAACATGCATGTGTATTTTGGGTTTTGTGTTACCAGTTGGCTGAAAAGTGTCTATATGTTTATGTCCTGTCCGCTGTCCCTTTCTGCTTCACAGGTTCTTTTTCAATGCACTTCTTCTTGTTCATGGTATTTTACTCTATGAATGCAGAAAAAAATCAAGCTATTCCTTTTCATATTGTGGATCAAAGATCTAATCTTATCAGTTCCAAATTATGCTTTCCAAATCCACCAAGATACTAGATAACTGAGCTTTTGCCTCATTGTAATAAGAGACCTTTGTTATAGTGTCCAGTAGCCGATTCCTTATTACCTCCAGATGCTCCATCAGAACAGCCTTTCCCATCCATAGTCCTGCATTCTCTTCATGATTATGCATATAGTTTCTAAGAAGATTTAGATTTCCTATTTTCTTTCCATTTATAAACTCGAATTGCTTCCAGTGACTTTATCACAGTTGTTACTGGCTTTTACTAGCAGGCATCTTAGAAGTTGTCTGGCCTCAACAGAATTAAAAAGTGGCTTCCACACTTTCAAATGCTACAGCAGTAGCTTATTTTGAGTTCCAGTTTCTTTCTTGTCCAGGCTACTTTTTTCAGAATGGAAAAATTCTATGTGGTTTTAAACACAGATTTTTATTTCTCAGATCACAGGCTGGGAAGTCACAGGTCAGAATGCCAGCATGCTTGAGTTCTGATGAAAGTTCACTTTTGTAGAATTTCATCCCTTGCTCTGAGCGTGTATTTGTGTGTGTGTGTGTGTGTGAGAGAGAGAGAGAGAGAGAGAGAATGAGAGTAAAGGAGGGAGATATTATCTTTCATATTTCTTCTATTATGTCATTAGTCCCCTCGAGAACATCATGCAACAATTAGAATGGGAAGGAATGGGAGTGAAGATAGATGGTTGGCAACTACACCACCTCCGCTTCGCTGATGACATTGTTCTAATAACACCAAACATTAGCCAAGCGGCACAAATGCTGGCTGACTTTGACCGAGATTGTGGAAAGATAGGTCTACAGCTGAATCTAAAGAAAACTATGTTCATGAAGAATGAACTAGTTCCAGAGGCCCCATTCACTCTCAATGGAACAAACATCTCTGAATGCAGCAGTTATGTGTACCTAGGTCGAGAAATCAACATGATGAACCACCTAAAACCTGAGTTGCGCAGGAAGAAGAGAGCAGCATGGAATGCCTTCAAAGGCATCGAAGAAATAGCTAAAAGGACAAAGAACCTCTGGCTCCAGGCACATCTCTTTGACTCCACCGTTCTCCCTGCATTAACATACGCCTCAGAGACCTAGGCCCTATGAAAGCAGGATGAGAATGCTATTCGGGTCTCCCAGAGAGGAATCGAAAGAGCTATGCTTGGAATATCATGCCTCACTCAAGTGAGAGAAGGAATCCGGAGTTCTGACCTCCATCGATATTCCAGAATCAGGGATGCTGTCTTGTTTGCCAAGGGATCGAAAATCAGATGGGCTGGACATGTAATGCGATTTGGAGACAACCACTGGACTAGAGCCGTTACCGACTGGATCCCATGGGATGTCAAAAGATCACGTGGCTGCCCACCTACAAAATGGTCAGACTTCCTTGAAAAGACCCTGAAGGAATGGTTTGAGGCTCTTCATATTCCTGAATCAACCAGATGCCATTGGGCTACATTGGCACGTGGTAGGGTCCAATGGAAATGTTACTGGTGCCCGCTTGAGCAAATAGATGAATGTTGCAGGACTGCTAAGGGCCACTGCATCTGCTCTGGATTGCCTCCCGCAAATCACTTCGTAGATAAGGGGGAAGTCTAAATGTGGCAGTTTATCCGACCATGTATGCTGTACTAGCTGGTATAAATATTCTCCCATGCTATCACAATCATCGTGGGACTAGCTAGATCTTACCAGCATATTAGCCTGGCCACGTAGGACACGTAAGTAATTAGACCAGAGAGAAATGCTGTTTGCTTCCAAAAAAACAAGCATGGCTCCCTGATAAAATATAAAACTACAATGAAGTAGAGGAGACTTGTGAAGGCATTGGAGAAATATTTAACTGGCATTGGTGTTGATCTTTTGGTACAGTGACATGCCATCTCAGAAACCCCTTCTGCTACATTTCAAAGGCATTCCCGGCTCAAAACATTAGCACAGTAAAGGCCCTAGGTGAGATGCAGGGAGGGATTACCTGAGGGCATTGGACCCTCCCTGCTTTCCATAACAATGGGAGGAAGGTCTGAGTTTGCAGGTGGGTATAAACTAGCCGGTTCCCGCTCTCCCGGCTTCTTCCAAAAAAGGTGGGATCTCACCTTGTGAGCGTTTATTCCCCTTGGAAGTTTTACACGTGGTGGTCGCCATCTTGGCTCTACACGTGGCTGGGGTTCTAGCCTGGAATCCTAAGCATCGGTTTTTCCTTTTGCTGATTTGTATGCCTGAACCTGCTGATAAGTAAAGCCTTTTAAAACTGTATGTCGGATTCCTGAGTGTTCATCCATTCCTCGCCGGCTTGGAGGTAAAAGGGAACTCGCTTCCCGGCACTGTCGGGGACACCCGGCGTGAGCGCCCCGACACCATATGGTTCCCCGAGCACCACCAGGAGTGATTCCTGAGTGCAGAGGCAGGAGTAACCCCTGAGCATCGCCGGTGTGACCCAAAAAAGCAAAAAAAAAAAAAAGCATATTAAGTTATAGTAGTTAGTTTTGTTTTATACTCTCATGATGTTCTAAAAGAGGTGGGGAAGTTCAGTACTTCATATTTAAATATCTGTGATGTAGATGGTGTGCACAGAGTTTTTTTTCTCTAAGTCTTGATTACTCACTAGAAGTGATATCGTTTTAAATACTTTAGTAATTCAATTAGATAGGCTGATTTTCTTTTATCTTTGTTTTGTTTTTTGGGGAAATCATCTATGGCAGTATCACTGTTTATTCTTGACTCTGTGCTCCAGATCACAGCTGGTGGGCTCAAGGGGTGATATGGGGTGTTGGTGATTGAACACCAATTGGCACCATGCCAGGCAAGCACCTTAGTCACTGTGCTTTCTCGCCAGGCCTCACTGTTAGGTATGCCAAATGTGCTCTACTGACATGATGAGTTTATGATTAATTTTCCCTCAAGAAGCAAACTACATATCAGAGTGATGGTATTCAGTATTGTTCACATATGCTTGTTTATAGAGACTCACAGACATGGGGGCAGAACTGCTACTGGCTCACTCTGTGCCCAGTAGTTCAAGAGGCACCCGGGAAGGATGGTGGGTTCTAACTGTGGCCCGCCACCCCAGCAGAGCCTTGCAAGAAGCCAGAGGAACCCCCACACCAGGAGGGCCTCCATTTTCCACATCCGGACTCCCCTCTCTTCAGAGTTCCACCCAGCAGAAGAGCCAATCACAGCCCAGCAGAAAAGCCAATCACAGCACAGTCCACACAAAGTGGCCTCACGGTTCATCAATAAACGTTGTGATTATATGTGACTACAAGAGTATCCCACCCGCACGGATAAGCCTGGCAAGCTACCCGTGTCATATTTGATGTGCCAAATACCAGTAACAATTATAGACCTCATTCCCATGACTCAATGGAATAGTTTGAATCTCTTTATGTTCCTTGAACGAGCAGATGCCCTTGGGCTACACTAGCATGGTACAGAACATATGGAGATGCTACTGGTGCCCGCTCTAGCAAATTTATGATCAACGGGAAGACAAGTGATACAGGGATGTACTTGTTTGCTCGGCTTGGTTTTTGGTCTTTGGGTTTTTTGTTTGTCTGCTTGTTTGTTTTGTTACCACTGCCCATCCCAAGGCCTTACTATGGGCTTCTACTCGCAGGTTACTCAGGCTAGGGTTAGGAACTCTATGGGGTGTCAGGAGTTGAACCCGATTGTGCTAAGTGCAAGGGAAACAACTTACCCACTTAATCACTTACCCAAATTAATGACTCCAAATCCTTTATGTTCACTGGGGGAAAAGGATTTATAAAAATAAAACTAGAGAATAGAAAAATATATCTAGAATATTAAAATATGAATCACATAATAAGTTATAAAAATCTCGTAACAGGCGACATGTGATAGATTTTGACTTTTTCCACCTATATTTTAACAACAGAACTTCAAAACACCTGTCATTTCTTGAAGATATTCTATAAACACTAGCATTATTCATACGCTGCATTCACTCTATAAATCTTGACTAAATGTGTCAATTCTCTTTTTCTCTGCTTCCTTGCTCCTGAATATGGATGTATCCGCTTTATGAACAGGTAAGTTTTATTGAGCTATTTATTTGAAGTTACAATAAAATCTCAATCCTCCTGTACTTAAGTAGTAATAACCTTCAGTTTTTGTTCTTAGAAGGGTCAGAGTGGGGTAATAGGTAATCTAAATCTAAAAGAACTCATAAATAAGTAAATGACTCATGTTATTTACCTACCGTTTGCATTCATGAAAACTAAGAGTTGTAATACACTGCAGCATATTATTGTGAAAGCATTAGATGCATATCTGTGATTAATGTTCATTATATGGGAACAAGTTATAATTTTTCTTAGACATTATTTGGCATATTTCCATCAATTGGAAAAAGACACTTATTTTGTTAGAGAATCAAGAAATTAATCCTGGCTACTATTACATGTGAAATATTAGCTATTTGATCATATAACTTATACATCAATTTTCAGAGTAAAGTCTCAATGCAGTGAATTTTGAGGGCTGCTCAAAATGATTCTACTTCTGGAATTTTATCTAAATAGTTTCTGGAGTCACATACAGACTATTTGGGGAAATGTGGGTAGAATGCAAACTGTTGATTTTATAACAGTTTAGACAGTCTAGATGATCCAGTGCTATCACATACCCTTTCATACTCACTACATTTTTGCATTCATTTATATGCATTGAAAGTCTGGTTTTAAAATCTGAAGAGGTACATGTAGAGCTTAAGGACTGAGATCATGCAGGAATGAGGAGTGGTCACCTGATGCCCTCCATAACTTCTAATATGTGCTTGGTCCTTAGTGAATAATATGTAAAATTAGCAGTAATTGGTCAGGAGAGATAGAGCAGCAGGATGGGTTATTCTATTGTACAGCGCAGACAGGGTTCAATCGCCAGCATCCCATATGGCCTTCCAAGACTGTCCGAGGGAATCCTGTGCACTGAGCCAGGCACAAACTTTGAGCATAAGCCATTGTGATCCTCAAGCCAAAACCTAAAATAAGCATGAGTGAAAACTCTTTAAAATCAGAAACTATGAATTCTCTGGGAACAGGAGATGTTAGATTAAAACTCAGGAAATAGTAGTATTAAATATTACAGAGTTCTTTTCTCCAAACTTTGTGTATTAGCGTTCCTGTCATAAGTTATGGAAAATTGCTAAGATCATTTGCAGCAACAGTGAGAGTCCTTAAGTCATATCTTAGATTTGAACGCAGATCAGGAGCAGAATAGCATCTTCTGAGACTTGATGGCATAGTTATTGGAACGCTGCTCTCTAGACTGTCACCAGACTCATTTGGAGATGGGTTAAGTCACAAGCGTCGGAAATCATTCATTGCATAAATCCAAGAAACACAACTGCTTTTTATAGGATGTGGCAATCTTTGCACATTTACTTTTTTTTAATTTTTTTTTTCAAATTCTATCACACCACTTCTAGACATACAATTGCAAGATGCTCATGTAGAGTTTTGGTTACACAGTGTTCCAACACCCATCCCTCCACCTGAACCCATCTCCCATTACTTTTGATTATAATTCATGGTGTTTTAATCATATTTTACCTAAATATTCCTTATTTCTCCTTCTGTTCCAAAAGTTTACCTTCAAAGCTCTTGGATTTTCTTTTTTTTTTTAATAATTTTTTTGCTTTATTTTTAGGAGGGTCACACCCAGTGACATTCAGGGGTTACTCCTGGCTCCTCACTCAGGAATTACTCCTGACTGTGCTAGGAGGACCATATGGGATGCCGGGGATTGAACCCAGGTTGGCCTCACGCAAAAGCAAATGCCCTACCCACTGTGCTATTTCTCCTGCCCATAAGCTCTTGAATTTTCACAGAGTAAATTTTAACTGCAGTTTGTCCTTTTCTAATCCAGATCTAAAAGTTATTGTGTATTTTTTTAATTAGTTACAATAAAAAATCTTAGATTTTTTTTTGTTTTTCTTTAGGGGCCACACCCTGATGTACTCAGGGCTTACTCCTAGCTCTGTATTCATGGATCATTCCTGGCAGGGATCCGGGGACCATATGATATGCTGGGGATTGAACCCAAGTCCACCACATGCAAGGCAAGAGCCCTCCCCACCATACTATTATTCTCGTCCCTCACGTGAGAATTCTCACGTGTGGGAGACATCTAACAAATACTAAGAGCAGAGATTAAGTTCCTGCAGGACGGTCTGAGCTCCTTGCCCTCAGGAGGAACTGAAGCAGCACCGTTCCAGAAGATGAAATGAGCCTCACTTCCTCCATTTCAAACAGTGCCAGGGACTTTTATGGTTGACTAAGGATTAACATAAATCCTGTTGAACAAAATCTAACAACAAACCCAAACCTATATAATAGCATGCTGGTAGGTCACCCTTTCTAGTTGCATTAATTTCCTGGTAAAATAAGTGATAGTAGGAGTGTGGTTAAACTCCTATTTCTCACAATCTGTGACTTCCTATACAGATTCTGAGAAATATTAGACAAACTGTATTTGGCCTAGTAGTGTGCACAATTTTATTATACTAAACAGGCATGAAAGTTTGAGAGCCTCGTAGAATATTAATCAGATCCTAATGAACAGTGGGGAGACTTCTGAATATCAATCTGCACTGGGGGAAATTTTGAATTAGAGATACCACTTCCGACCCAATAAATCAGTAGTGAAAAATTGCAGGCATTCTCATGCATCTGCTTTCCTAGCTGGCTCTCAGGTCCTGAAGGAGCATACAGTGTAGTTGCTGAATTAGTGTAATTTTATCACCCCACATGGAGCTCTTGCATTTTTATCAGGACCATTTAAAAATAAATGTAATTACCTCCAAAAGAAGTTGGATGGTCACAGAAAACCTCACCAAATCCTTTACTATCAGAGTGAAAGATAATTTAAGAATAGAACTTGACTCATTTTTCCTCATTAGCATTCAAAAAAACATTGCCCAAAGGGATAGGAATCTCAAGGTTAATATGAATGCTGAAATGCCAAAACAAGCCCAAAGGGATAGAAATCCAAGGTTAAGAGGAGAGCTGAAATGCCAATACTTGATTGGCTTATTACTTTCATTACATGTGCACATTGCTGCTTTTGCCTGTGAGCACGTGTGCAACATAGTAAAGAAATAGACATTATCCATCAGAATTTGTAATTTATAAATAATGGGACACATAAGCACAGATAGACATACTGTGTGTTAACTCTTATCCATATAAAATAGATGAAGTATACATTTACAGAAACTATCCCTTATTTAGTCTACTATAATACTGGTATATTTCTATGGTATTCATTATACTACACACGTAAAGAATAGAAGTCAGGTTCCTTAGTCTTTGTTTAATTCTTTATTGGAACAGTATGTAAGACCTGAGTTGATAATTCATATCTTAATATGGAAAATTTATTTTTAGAAATGTAATCATTCTCACTTCAATCTCAGAAATAGGAGAATAGGGAAGGGAGCATCTTTAGCATTCCTTTTTAAATTACATTTATGGGGAATATCTATATTTACTTCTTGACACATCATGCTGTACTTCAGTAATGCTATTAGGACCTTATGCATACAGTATTATCCACTACAGTCACCTTCTGAGTGACAATATTCCTCTCTATTTTATACAGGTCTTTTTTCCCATTTTTTCTGCCCTATTCCCAAGATTTGACAGGTTTACTTCTGTAGGCAAAGTCTTGTGGATTTATTTTCTTTGCCCATTTTCTATTCTCTTACTTCATTTTTTTAAATATATCTATTTTTTTTAAACAATGGCATCAACAATTTTTTTTTAAACATACCTGCAGTGTTGCTACACCTGTCCAGCACCTGTGTGACAAGATCTTCCCCATTAACCCACATCTTTCCTCCGAAACTCCCATTAGCACTCCTGGATCATAGCACCACTATTGAACATTTATAAAAACTCTTTCTATCAAGATTTCTCTAATTCCTTGCTTTGCTTCTTTATACACCATCTATGAGGGATGGTCTGGTGTTTGTCTTCTTTATTTATGAATCACTTGACTTAACATGATTTCTAACTTTCCATTCATATTATAGCAAACAGTAAGTTTTCCTCTTTTATTGTAGCTAAATCGTATTATATTAAATGCTACAATTATTCACATCTGTTGTTGGGCACTTGGGTTTTCCATATCTGAACCATTGTAAATGATGCTGTAATGACTAGATGTGTGCAGATAGCCCTTGGCTGTAAGGTTTTTGTGTTCTTGGAGTAGATCCCCAGAAGCAGATTATTAAAGGGTCAAATGGAACCTCTGGCTTTAGTTTCTTGAGTACTCTCCAGTTATATCAAGCTACGGAACCAAGCAAACATGTTACATCAGTCACTATCACTATCACTATCTTCCCGTTCATCATCTATTTGCTAGAGCGGGCACCAGTAATATCTCCATATGTCCTGTCTCATGCCAGTAGAACCCAAAGACATCCGCTTGCTCCAGGAACATAAAGAGCCTCAAACCATTATATTAGGTCATAGGAATGACCTAATATAAATGTTACTGGTATTTGGCATATCAAATACGACACGAGCAGCTTGCCAGGCTTGCCGTGCGGGTGGCATACTCTTGTAGTCACCTCTAAATACCTGGACACACATGTTGCCTGCGCACATGCTGCCTGGGCACACGTTGCCTCGCGCCGATATGCTGCATGGACACACATGCTGCCTGAGCCCATGTGGCCGAGCACATGTGGTGCCTAAGCATCGTGTGTTGCCCGGATCTCCCCTCTTGAGATGTGCAGCGTAAGTATATAACAAAAATGCTTATAGTACTATAAATCATGATACCTCAATAAATCTAATTTTAAACAAGAAAAAGAAAGAAAAAAAACCCCAACTGTGGAATGATATTTTTCTTTGTTTTGGGGGGCACACCCAGCGATGCTGAGGGGTTATCTCTGGCTCTGCACTCAGGAATTACTCCTGGCATTGCTTAGAGATCATATGGTGCCAGGGATAGAACATGGGTTGGCTGATAGTTACATCAGTAGTTGGCTGATAGTTACATCAATAGTTACGTCAGTAGTTACATCAGATCATATGGGATGCCAGGGATAGAACATGGGTTGGCTGATAGTTACATCAGTAGTGACTGATATTTCCTCTTTTGACTCACCCCACACCATTGTTTCTAGACTTTGATATATACCATTCACATGGTGTGAGATGGCATTTAATTTTTGTTTTGATTTGTGTTTCCCTGATAAGTGATAGGGTATAACTTTAATAGGCCTGTTGGACATCTTTATGTTATCTCTGAGGAAAAGTTTGTTCATCTAATCTCCCCAGTTTTTAATGGGTTCTAATGTTAAATTTGGCATTGTTCATATTTGTTTCAGTAACAATTGTGCTTATGCACTTTCTGCCTTCTACAATATTAACTTTTAAAGAAACACCATATATTAGTATATGTGTTTTTAAACTTGTATTTAAGCATTTCAGAAGCCACGAATGTGAAGGTGCCTCACTTCATATACCACATAGTATTCTGTGTGGAAAAGGACATTTTTAAATATGGAAGTTATCTTCTTTTTTTAAAAATTTTTATTATACCACTGTGATACATACAATCACAAAGGTTTTCATAATTGGTTCTTGGTAATGCAGTATTCCAGCACCCATCCCCTCCACCAGTGCCCCATTTCCACCACCAATGTACCCCACCCCCTCCCATCCACCCCCAGGCTGCCTCAATAACGGTACGCCCGTTTCCTCTCTTTCTCTCTCTCTGTCTCTCTCTCTGTCTCTGCATCTCTCTCCCTCTTCTTTTTACACATTGTGGCTAGCTCTGCAGATATTTAGAGTTTATCACTTAAGTCTCTTTGTGTATATTCAATGGTGAGTTTTAGTCTGCCATTACCATTTCCCACACTTAGTAAAACACTGATATCTATTTATATCCTATTAATGAATACAGTCATTCAATATCTGTCTGGAAAAGGACATTTTTTACATAAATACAATGTATATAAGAACTAGCATACTGGGGCCAGAGCAATAGTGCAAATGTAATTAGGCGACAAAACTAATAACAAATGATTATTTCTAATTCCATTAAAATACTATATCCTTATAAATTCTTTATACGTATTTTATGTCTTATATATTGAAATACTTTCTCTGTAAAGCTCATGTTCACTATAAGAAAATTGAAAAATGAGATATATTATTAAGTCATATCAATAGAAGCATGACTGTTGAAAATGCAACTTGTCTTGAAAATGTATAATAAAATGTTAACTCATACAGGATGAGTCATCCTAAATATTATATAAAGAAATCAATAGTGCTGTGCTAAAAATTAATGTATTAAAATCTGTTTAGAAAGTTCTGATACATAGTTGAAAATGAGAAATGTATAACTCTCAGACATAGCTATGAATGGTAGTTTTTGATGGATCATAAGTAAGTGGAGTCACTATCACTATCACTATCTTCCCGTTCATCATCTATTTGCTAGAGCGGGCACCAGTAATGTCCCCATATGTCCTGTCTCATGCTAGTAGAACCCAAAGGCATCCGCTTGCTCCAAGTAAGTGGAGTACAAAAGATATATATGTATAAATATTTCTGTGTATTTAGTAGAAGTTAAAAGAGCTTATTCAATACCACAAATTTTAAAGTCAGACAAAATAATGTCTCTGCCTTTAGACTCTGGTGAAAGTAAAATCAGTTGTTTCAATTACCTAGATATATTACTTTTAATTATTTTGCTTTCTACAGCATACTTTATACTTGTAGTGAAATAAGGTAAAAACCAGAAAAGGAGAATAGCCCAATTTAAAATTTGCCCTAGAAACTTTGCTCCAGTGAATTCACAGCCTAAAAGTTGATACTGGGACCCATGATGCTCCCTCTCCCTCTGCCCAGAGTGCACGTACACAACCACTCCACGGTGGTCTCTCTGACTCTGCTTCTTATCATTTTAGGTTTGGATTTATTCTTCACAAAGATGAAGCTGCACTGCAAAAGATTGACCTGGAAACCATGTCCTACATCAAGACAGTTAACTTGAAGGACTACAAGTGCATTCCGCAGTCTTTGGCATATACTCACTTGGGTGGATACTACTTCATTGGCTGCAAAGCCGACAGCACTGGAGCAGTTCCACCACAGCTCATGGTGGATAGTGTAACTGATTCAGTCATTGGATTCAATAGTGATGTGACTGGCACTCCGTATGTCTCTCCAGATGGCCATTATCTTGTCAGCGTCAATGATGTGAAAGGTCTTGTGAGGGTCCAGTACATTACCATCAGAGGAGAAATTCAGGAGGCTTTCGATATCCATACAAATCTGCACATATCTGATCTCGCATTCCAGCCCTCCTTTACTGAAGCCCACCAGTACAACATCTATGGTAGCTCAAGCACACAAACTGATGTGCTCTTTGTGGAGCTCGCTTCTGGGAAGGTTAAGATGATCAAGAGCCTGAAGGAGCCCCTAAAAGCAGAGGAATGGCCATGGAGCAGGAAGAACAGGCAAATCCAAGACAGTGGCTTATTTGGTCAATACCTGATGACACCTTCTAAGGACTCTCTCTTTATACTAGATGGACGGCTCAATAAGTTAAACTGTGAGATCACTGAAGTTGAGAAAGGAAATACAGTCATTTGGGTTGGCGAAGCCTAAGATCCCTGTTAGATCATTGTTGAATGAAGCGTTTTCCAGTACATTATTGCACTTAATTCATGTTCAAATTTACAATCTGACTTTTCAAGTTTATATCCTAGTCAAACAAGAGATACAGATTTCTTTTGGCCAAGATATATACAATTGGTAATATTTATTAGGAGTATTTACTATAATATTTAATAAGTCAATATCAATGGCAAGAATCAAAATTATAATGATGCTTTTTATTAATGAAATAAGAATTTAAATACTCACAAGTATCTCAACTGCAGGGAATTTCAGGTGACTATAAGCACTGCTTTATTTTGAGGGTGATTTATCTATTTCCCTTTGTCCTTTTGGGTATGCTTAAATCAGAAATCAAAGGTCTTGTAGAAACTTAAAATTCGAATTCAAAATATTCTATCCCATTCACTGTTTATAATCTTTTGTGCCTTGAAGGGAATGTCACAGAGGAAATGGAAGGCTAAAAGCTGCATAATGAATACCCTCACAAGTATGAATTTTTTGTCATTAAAAGAGAATAGTTTAACACCCCTTGCACCAAATTCTGCCTTCAGTCATTTATTTAACCCTCACTGAAATGTCATTTGAAAGCATACATTGGCCTTAGGTTGTACACAGGTGACAAACTCTATTTGACAGTTATTTATGCTTATTAGCATAACCTGCAGCGTACTCTGGCAAATGGGGAGCAAGGGAGAAAACTAGGTATGGTTGAAAATAGAAAAGGCTCACAATGTAGTCTCCACTTGTTCTTTTTAATCACTCTCGTGCATTATATTTAGTGGAAGTTTGTCTGGGATGTCAACTGCGCACAGATGTTTATTATTATCAGGATAGTTTTTTTTTTCTTTTACATAGTTCATTACTTTAGAATGAACTTTCACTTCTATAAGAGACAACATTGTTGTCTGCTTAAAGTAAACCACATATAGGAAAATTAGCACCAGGAACCAAAAAAAAAATAAAAATACAAAGCAAACAAAAAAACATGGCAGAGTAACTGTTAATTAGTGGTGTATCAGAATTGTAATGAAAAATAAGGAAGTAGATCCACAGTGGTGAGTCAAGACAGACTTCACTGTCATTGCTATTTAAATCTAACCGTCAATGAATGTCTTTCCTTAATAACTTCCTTAATGACGCTTGTTCATGTCCTGTATGATCCTTAAATGTCCCTCTCACTAACTGTACTGTGCTTCTGTACCTAACTAATCCTCTTATTTCTGATACTGCATAGAAGTGAAAATTATTGCTTCTTTTATTTTAAAGGGCAAAAGAAAATGCAGTAGCTGTGGATTAGCACCAGAGAGTTGGTTTACTGAACTAAGCAGATAATTATCCAAGCTTACAGTAATAGCTTTGATGTTTTGAGAATCTTTTCACTTATTTTTGTTTGTTGTTGCTAAAAATGCTAGTGGGTTGGAGAAATGACCTCCATTTACTGAAGGCAAACCAATAAGGTCTTTTATAAACACAAATTTTATTCAAGTTTAAATTGTGTAAAACTGCTTAGAAACATGAAATTTTATAGTGTGTAATATCTTATGTATATATAGCATCCTAAGCTGTGTGATACAGTAAATTTCTTCTTAGCTTAAAGAAACATCACGGGAGATAGATTTAATAACAAACACAAATCAGCTTATGTTTTTTCTGATTGAATTTGCTTTTCTTTTTTAGCAATTTTCTCCCTTGTGAACATGAACCATATAACGTGTCCGTAACCTAATGATTTACTGTAAGCCCATCTCATATATCCTTCTTTGGTAGTTTACACTATGTGGATGCTTTGTCTGTAGACATTGCTTGAAAAAGGAGAATAAACCTCTTACATTTTAATACTTGTGTGTTTACTGTTTTAATGTACACCAATGTTAAGTTATCCAGGAGTTAGTGTAAAATGTTGATGAGGCAAAGATCGAGTTTCTGTCATCATGAGAATCAGAGTTATTTTAGGGTCCAGACTTCTCCCTCTAATTGCAGCTCAGGATCTCGCTATTGTGTCCTTAATGGGTGTCAGTTTTAGGCTCCCTCCCCCCACACACCAACCCCCTCTCTCATGTCAGAATTCTATTCATTCTCACTCTAGAAGTTCTTCAAATGTGATTTCCACTTCCACAGCATTTTCCAACCAAATACACTGTACATATTTGGAAAACCTCTTAAAACTGTATTTTAAAGTCCATTTGCTGTGTCCATTATATGTGTATGCAAAATAACATCATCCAACCTCCATTTGCAGATCATAAGTTGAAGGGTTTGATCTTCAAATGGAGAAAGACCGGGCTGACTAGGCCCCTGGGATGAACCCTGAATCACAGCAGAGCCTGACAAGCTACCTGTGATGTATTTGATATGCCAAAAACAGTAACAATAATGGACCTCATTCCCAAGGAATGGGATGTTACAGGCGCCTGCTCCAGCAAATTGATAAACAACAGGAAGACAAGTGACAAAACAATGTCAAGTTTAGTATTATTTATTTCCTAGTTTTCCAAATATGTTCTGGTCCTTTGTATTATGTTTGAAAGTTTTGGGATGAAGTAGAAGAGGTAAATATACTGAGATCAGTGAAGGAAAGAAAATTTAGCTATTTCTTTTTATATTAATCTAATACTATACCCCTTCTTTTATAAGTTATGTATCTTAGGACTCCCAATGGTGTGTGACTCAAATATGAAAGGTAAATATCATCTTCTACTACAAGTAGTAACCTACATCTTTGACACTTAGAAGGCTACTTAACTCACTGAGAAATCAAATTGTTGGAGCTATTCCACCATATTTCACAACAGAAAAGTTAGAGATTATTTTTCTACAGTCCACATTTGTAAATACACATATAGTGAGCAATTCTTTACAAGTACTGTAATCACTAAAATATTGGTGTTTATGGTTCATCAACAGCAGACATGGTGGCGGCTTGTTATAACATGGTCTATGTCAGGCATTTATTTTCTCACTGATAAAGTTAAAATAGAGCTAGAGTAAATATGTAGAGAATCAGCTTTATCCTATGTTTATCCTGAATAAAACTGCACTGCAAATAGAAATCTCATCAACAATTTAAGTAGAAAATCTTACAGTTAAGGAAAACAGCATGCATTGATGTGTTAATTGCCCTACAAAGAAGCAGTAGCATCAAAGAGAGGGTTTTCTATCAGGCAAAAGATTAAATAAAAAAAGAAGTAAGAGCTGTGAAGTGCATGAAGTGAGGAAATGTGTAGAAGCCTGAAGGAGACATGGGCAGCTCTTGAACAAAATTGATAAGAAAAAATAAACGTCCATGTTTTAAAAAGGTGATGCATTGAAGTCAAGGTTATATTTTGGAAAGAGGATGATGGAAACAGAAACTAATTTACCTCATTTATTTGTTAGTGAGAAAATAACTGTGAAAATGATAAGTTGTATCACTTGTATCACTTGTCTTCCCATTGTTCATCCATTTGCTTAAGTGGGTGCCAGTAACGTTTCCATTCATTGGGAATGAGGTCCATTATTGTTACTGTTTTGGGCATATTGAATATATTGCGGTAGCATCTCAGGCTCTGCCGTCGCTCTGGGTCATCACGGGGCCCAGTCTTTTCTATGTCATACCATCAACCATCCAGGGCCCATGCAGCAGAGTCCTGAGTGTAGACAAGCCTGTCTCCTGATAAGCTGTAAAAACATTAATTTAAAATACATTATTTTGAATGGAATAATATTGAACAAAGGAAAATTAAAGGTAAAGGTGTAATTTCTGATTAGATACTGAAAGGGGATTTACGGCTCTTAACTGAGTATTTATTAAAAAATAACATGTTAAGAGGACAAACTTCAAAAGGCAAGTGATAAGAATGAATCATAAAAAGGGACAGTATGTCTCAGGTATGACATAACTGAGAGGTATATGAAAGTGATGGTAAAGAACTATAATGTGGTGAGAGAAGAAAATTTTTGATAAAAGACAAAGTAAATCAAAATGTGTCATGCCATATATTCTCAGAGTGTAAAAACTAGTTAAACTATGTATAGTAAAGCTATGTATAGTAAACCTATACACAGTTTTACTCTATACATAGTAATGCATAGTAATGCATATGTACTCTATATATAGTTATGCATAGTTTAAAACTGTGTATAAAACTATGCATAGTTTCACTATACATAGTTTCCAGGAATCTTTCCACCTTCTGTTTAATTGTATCTATGTAATTTTAATCGTTTTTGAAAATGCACATAGAACTTTATCACCTTTCAGACAAACAATAAAAAATTGTTCACACAGTTTTATTTCAAAGTATAAGTTACCTTGACTGAGTTTAATATTTAATTAAGATTTTTGCATACTACATATATGTTTAATCACCTCTGACAATTTATAGTATTATATAAATTTGTAAGGTGGGGAAAAGTTAAGAGAAACATTGTAATAATGAAAATTAGAAATATTAAAATAAGATAAACATGTATAATTCAATATACCAATGTTAAAGAAGATCATAAGGGATCACTTTTAATTTCTCTTGTTTTTGTTTAATTTCTCTTGAAATTGTGTTTAATTTCTCTTGCTTTTCTTATTTATTTGGATATTCAGAGAGAATAACATTAGCAACTATCTGATGTTTACACTTTTTCCCAAATACATTATGACTAAAAATAATGTTTACCTCTACTGGAAAACCGCATTTGGAAATGTTTTGAAAATTATTCCATAAAAATTAGTTTATACTGTCTTAAACATGGCATCTTTTCCATCCATAGAATACAAGCGTGGTTATGCTGAAACACATTTAACAAAATCATAATCCTAATAGTAGTAGGAAAGTACAAAATTTTTAGCTGTACTTACAAAAAATTTGTACCTAGAGAAATAAAAATTAATAAGTATGTGCTGATAGAAATTTGAAAATATGTTCAGTCTAAAGCAAGATTGATTAAAAAGTTTATGAATATATAGATTCTAATACAGTTTGTTGAATAATTTAATCTACTCTGAATTCATTTTTCTATGTACGATATAGGAACACTTTATAATAATGATGACTAGAGTCTAAAATAAGGACATAATTGTCACAGATTTGTACATTACTTAAAAAACTAAAACTTTTTATATATAAAAAGTTAACCTCTGGAAAAGTGAGACAATTTTTAAAGACAACAGTATTGTTTCTTGTCTATCAGACTTTTAGTTCAAGGTAAGGGTATTAATTATCTCTAATATCTGAGTAATTAAAGATCTAATAAATATATACATTTGTATATTATATATGATATTTGACACAAAAATAACTTCCTTTATTTTCTTTGCAATTAATTTTTTGTACTACATTTAAACACTGTGGACTCAAGTTGTACAAAAATATAACTGTTACAGACTGTAACTCTTCCAACAACAATCCCACTACTATTGTGATCTTCCCTCCACCATAGTCCCTAATTTCCCCGCCCTGTACACCTAAGCTTGCCTCTTAACAGACACAAAACGATTTTTTTCATGTTGCTTATTACAATTATTGGATAATGGCATTTTTAAAAAAATAGTGGAGCAAAAGAAAATTTGACAAAATTGTTATATCCCAACATGGGGTCATGGAGTCATTGTTTGAGCATTGAATAAGCTATTTGTTGAGCCTTCTTTGTAATGGTTTTTGTTTTTTGAGCTTACTTGGCATCCTTGTTACTTTTCCATCTAGTTTGCTGTGCTCCTACTGGTGTCTATACTGTGGATTTGAAGGTGTTGCACAGTCACATACATGGCTGCAGGTGCTCCAGAGCTCCAGCATCTTTTAAAACTGAGTATACGAAGTTTTCATGAAGGCAGATGTGGAATGTGGGTATGACTGTCAGGGTTTTGTAAGTGTGAAGAAGTCTATCTCTTGTCTCTCTCTCTTCTTCTGTCTCTCTCTTCCTCTGTCTCTCTCTTCCTCCATTCTCTCTTTCCTCTGTTATCTTTCCATCTCTCTTCCTGTCCCTCTTCCCTCCATTCTCTCTCTCTCTTCTTCCATTTTCTCTCCCTCTCTCTTCCTCCATCTCTCTCTCCATCTCCCTCTCTCTTCCCTCCATCTCTCATCCTCCATTACTCTCTCTTCCTCCATTATCTCTCCATCTCTCTCCCTGTCTCTCTTTTCCTCCATTCTCTCTTGCTCTCTTCCTCCATCTCTCTCTCCCCTCTTCCTCCATCTCTCTCTATCTCTCTTACTCCATTATCTCTCTCCATCTCTCTTCTGTCTCTCTCTTCCTCCATTCTGTCTCACTCTCTTCCTCTGTCTCTCTCCCCCCTCTCTACCTTCATCTCTCTCTCTCTCTCTCTCTCTCTCTCTCTCCCCCTTTAGGTCTTATGGTTTTCAATACAGATTCTGAAAAGTTATTGGGTATATCCCTTCCCTATAGTTTTAATTGTGCCATCAAACTTTTTGGAAGTTTGGAGTGTGCATCCAGTTGGGCTCAGGGCTTAGTCCAGGCTCTGCACTCAGGGATCACTCCTGGTAGTACTCAGCGGGCAGTATGTGGTGCTAGGTATCAAACTTAGATCAGCTGCATTCAAGGCAGCACCATATACTATCTCTCTGCCTGCTACATGTGTAAGTTTTTTAGATTATTTACAATATATGTTTAATATTAAAATAATCTGAAAACATTTTAAATAAATGTGTGCCTTGAATGATTTTAAGTTCTTATAATTAAAGGTGACAACATCCAGGTAGGTGTTTTCTAATTAATTTTTTCTAATTATTGAAAGTATTAGAGCTAATAGATAAATAATGAACATTTGGGCAGATGATGTCTTTTTTTAAAACATTTGCCATTCCAAATGAAATGTAAACATGATGAATATGATGTTAAATATTAATCACTTTCATATTTTATTAAACTCTAAATTAATATACAACATTTTTGTTATTTATAGTGGTAAATCCTCCTTCATATATTAGCATTGATATGACAACAAGCGAATATTCAATAAATAATGAATGCCATATTAGTAGTGTCCTGCAGAAATATCAGTATATTTAGGAATAATAACCTGCATTGTTCTTCAAGATTAATTGAATAAGAAAAAATGTTGTATATGCTATATTATTTTACTCACATTATATTGCTCTATAATAGCACATACTGTTGCTATAGACAGATGTGTGTATATATATTATATGGTTTATATATACACATATATTTGTATTACTACCTTTCATTAGCCACCTGATTGCAGTTTTTATTCATAACCATACATTTGAACACTTGTGAAGATTCCAGTGGTGTGGGTCCTCCCTCCCCAGAGACACAGTGTGAGAATCGAGTGGTATGCAGTGTGTCCTGTGGTCCTTGGCGATGATACAGGGAGATGGGGACCACCAACTGATGGTCAATGTCCAGTTTTTTTTAGAACCAAACAACCTTATTATGGGAAATCAGAAGGTATTTGAGATACAGGACTGCAGGTAGGCATGATAGATCATTTACAGAGGTAAAGCATTAATTCTTCAGGGGGTTGTCTCAAGGAGACAGTCAGTGTAGTTTAGAGGCTACCTGGAGTTATTGTTATCCATCCAGGATGTCATTCCCTCTATGTTGCTTTTTCTCTTTCCCTAGCTGCTACTAGATATCACACAATCAAATTTGCTTCTTGCTAATATTTTCAATTGTTTGGATAACCACAGTAAAATATATATAGATTTAAAAGTGTAGTTTTCTGGGCTCCTGGAGTAAATTGGGCCTTTACCATAAATACTGTACTAAATCCTCAGACAACTTTAGCTTCTACCCCGTGGGTGCTGTCTCTTAGGTCATTAAGGCATATACAAGGTCCTGCTTCATGGTTTCTAAATTGCCCCACCTCAAAGCCAAGGTAGATTACTGCTTACCCTGGGTTCTTCCAGAGATCCTTCAGTGGGAACCTGCCTCTTGGGGTGTTAGGAACTATGACACCTGAGACCTGAGTCAAGTAGTTATGACAACAGATGCCCAGGAGTAGATATATTATAAAGTGAAGTAATACCCAAATATTGCAAGCATAGCACTAACAGTCTTTCTGTGTTTAAACAACCAGCATTGTTCTATAGTAAAATATGAAAGGTCTATAGGGGATGAGGAAAGCAAGTAATATACTACAGATGTAGCATCCAGTCACCAAAAACATTTGACTTCATGGGTAACAAAGGCTGACTTGGGGAATTTAGTAGCAAACAGAGAAAGCACAGAGGAAAGGTTAACAATAAAAGCTCCCCATTATTGTTACTAGGGATGCTTCTAAGAGCACTGTATACTTTTCTGGGGGAAGGAAAAGGAGCAATTCAGGGATAAAGTCTAATCTCTTAGGGTTTGATATACAACAAAAGTTAATTTGTCTACTTTCTCATCTATCCCTTTTGGTAACTATTATGTTGCTTTGATTCTGCTTCATTCATTACTATCTATTGACAGTATTGATTTATCAATACTATAATAATTATGAATTATAATAATATTAATACTAATACAACTACCAATAATGCCACTAATAAACTAGCGTTACTATTTATTGGTATTACTAATTTATCACTTTCCTAGGGATCCAACTCAGGATGTTTGACACACAGGAGACCTGCAGTTTACTACTGAGCATACATTCATCTCTTTTTAATGTATCATATGGGAGAAATTAAATAATATTCAGTTTTGAGTGACTTATAGCTAAACACAACACTCCCAGGCTATCATATGGTTTCAAATGTTGATTTTTTTCTGAGTTCTATTTCCTAGGTACACCACATTTATTTATGTGCTGTACCTAGGAAATAGAATAAATATTTCAAATGACTAGAATAAATTATTCTAGTCATTAGATTCTTATTTTCTTTTTTCCTTTTTTGCTTTTTGGGTCACACCCGGCAATGCTCAGGTGTTACTCCTGGCTCTGCACGCAGGAATTACTCCTGGCAGTGCTTGGGGACCATATGGAATGCCCGGGATCGAACCCGGTCGGTATGGGCCGACCGCATGCAAGGCAAATGCCCTACCTGTTGGGCTATCGCCTCCGGCCCCTGTTTTATCTTTTTTTAATTTCTCTTTTTGCAATAACAGTCCATTCACAAATGTCCAGTTCCTTTAACCAGTGCCCACAATTTCCCTCCTACCCCTCAATTTTATTTTATTCTTTTAGGCACTTTGGTTTCAATCCTGTGACTGATATGCATCATGCATATCACTGTAACCCCCTACAGCATCAAACAGCGCTTTATAAACATTGCTGCAACAAACATGGACATACATAAATTCTTTTGATGTGTGTATTTAAGATTTTCCTATGTAAACTCTAGAGGAAGAGTAGATCATATGGCATTTCAATATTTAATTGTCAAAAAATTCACTATGTCCCTTAGTAGTTGTACTGCTTTACTTTTCCATCAATGTTTCCAGTGAAATTGTGGCTGTTTATAGTCCCACAATCTGTGAATGAGTTTTCTTTTTTCCACATCCTCAGGAACACTTTATATATTTTTTTTATTATACCACCATGAGGTATACAATTGCAAAGATGTTCATGTTTGGGTTTCAGACATACAGTGTTCCAGCACCCATCCCTCCACCAGTGCAGATTTCCCACCACCAATGTTCCTGATTCCCTCCCCCTCCCCTCAGCCTGCCTCTTATGGCAGGCACTATGCCTCCCTCTCTCTCCCTCCCTCCCCTCCTTCTCTCTCTCTCCTCTCTTTCTCTCTCTCTCTTCTTTCTCTCCTTCTCTTAACATTGTGATTTGCAATAAATTTAGATGCTATCATGTATATCCCTTTGCCTACATTCAATGCTCAGTTCTGGGTTAGTATTATCATTTGCAACAATTAATAGTACACTGCTTCTTTCTCTGTCTTACTTAACCTCTGACTCCCACACACTTGCTGTAGATTCCACCCACTGACAGATCTCCTGATTCATGTTTTGCCTGGCCTTGGACATTGGTATCATGCTATTTTTTTATGTCCCGCAAATAAATGCAGTCATTCTATATCTGTCCTCTTCCTCTGGCTAATTTCACTCAACATGATCTTCTCCATGTCCATCTATTTATAGACAAATTACATAACTTCATTTTCCTAACAGCTGCATAGTATTGTATTGTGTAAATGTATCAAAGTTTCTTTATCAAGTCGTCTGTTCTTGGGCTCTCTAGTTGTTTCTAGATTTTGACTATTGTGAATAGTGCTGCTATGAATATAGAAGTGTAGATGGTGTTTCCGCTGTGTGTTTTTGGGCTCCCAGGTTATACTCCCAGGAATGGTATGGCTGGGTCAAATGGGAGTTCGGTTTCTAGTGTTTGTAGGAATGTTCATACTGTTTTCCAAAAAGTCCGTAGCAGTCGACATTCCTACCAACAATGAATGAGAGTCCCTTTCTCCCCACATCCACACCAGCACTTCTTGTTCATGCTTTTGGATATATGCCAGTCTCTGTTGTGTGATTTGATATCTCATTGTTGTTTTGGATAAGAGTCACAATAGTAAGATGATACCAACTTATTTAAGTTTCCCTTCACCTAGTAAGAGATAATAAAATAGTTCCATGTGTTCATTTACCATTTTTGTCTTTGGTGAAATGCATTTTAAATCACCTTTTCAATTAGAAAAGTAGTATAGAAGTCAACTAAACCATAAAAGCAAAAACAGTAACAATTAAGGCTCAATTAGCAAAGAAAGGCTGAAAAAATTCTTGTCATTTGTATCACTTGTCTTCTGTTTTTCATTGATTTGCTCGAGCCAGCGGGTGCCAGTAAGGTCTCCATATTTCCCTGTTGCATGCTAGTGTAGCCCAAAGGCATCTGCTTCCTCCTGGAACTCAAAGAGTGTCAAGCCATTTGTTCAGGTCACAGGAATGGGTCTATTATCGTTACTGTTTTTGGCATATCAAATACGACACAGGTAGCTTGCCAGGCTCTATGATGTGGGTGGAATACTCTTGGTAGTAGGTAGGCTCTTAGTTCATGCATTTACTAATGTACCATGCAACCACGAAGTGCACGCAATGGGGGAGAGCCAGTAGTAGCTCTGCCCGTGTATCTGTGTCTCTGGTTCACTGCCGACAGCCCAGGAGCAGTTCGTGGGCAGGTCCACCAGGTCCCAGAGGGGACAGAGGTGGGGGAAAGGAACCCGATCTCCATCTCCATGGAACCAAGGTGACTTTAGCCACCAAGACCCACATACCTGGACTTGAAATTGGCTTCTCTATAGGGTGGGGGTCTGAGGAGCCAGGCTTGAGATCGCCTTCTCTCTTGGGTGGAGCTCTGACAAGTTGTGGAGTTCAGACATTGAAAATGGCTGCCATTATGGTGCGGGATGATGGGACCATGATGGCAGCTGCACCCATTATGGAGAAAATTCTTAGACAAAAAAAAAGAAAGAAAAAAAATTCTTTGACAAGGACTTAACAACCCCATGGCGAGATTTAACAATCTTCACATATTTCTTTAAATGAAGTGTTTTGGGTAATTTCTTTAGTCATACACTTGCAACGGGCAATATAAAATAAATTATTGGCTGCCAGCTAAGGAAGTAGACTTGGATGGTAATTTGATATATATGGGGACAGTTAAGGAGGAAAGGTCACTTTATTTGTGGGATTGGAGTTCCAACATCTAAAACACATAACAACTGTATGTATAGATAATATATGTATACATATATATGTATACCTATGTATATGTATACACATGTATACATATATTATATAATACATGTATATATATAATACACATGTATTGCTATATATGCACATATATAATGTTGTTATATATGTGTATATATAGCAATACATGTGTATTATATATACGCACATATAAATAATTTAATCAAGTATACCTAAATATACCTATATATCATTGGAGAACCAGAAGAATAAAAAATAGAAATTAGTGTTGAGAAATCTCCAAATTTGAAGGAAAGCATTAATCTACATTGTGAATATATGTGAACCGCAAATTATGTATAAGCAAAAGTCATAGCAAGTCTTTTGGCAGCCAATGATATAAGACAACCTTTAAAAATAGCAAGACCTAGGATTTGTTAATTATAGCAATAACATTAACCTCACCATATAGAAGCTGAAGATAGAGGATTATATATACATATGTGTATATATAATATACTAGTTATATTATATATAAATAATATAATATAACCCTCAATCAAGAACTTAATAACCATTCTGCAGCTGGTAACATCTCTACCCAGCAGATTAATCCAGTCTCCAGCCTGGCTTGTCAGAAACCCAGCCTACAAGGACCCACCATGCAGAGACCCGCCCTTCAGAGGAGAGTATTTCAAGCCCAGGAATGCTTGAGTCACAGAAACAGATACACCCAGCAGAGCAGAAACCAGCTTTCCCGTTGTGCGTGGCCACTGCATGGCCACGCAATTTACCTCCAAATTATCGTAAATATTCTGCCCACCCCTCTGAGAGAGCCCCACAAAGTAATGAGAATATAGCGCCCGCATGGCAGAGCCTGGCAAGCTGTCTGATGCGTGTTCGATATGCCAAATCCAGTAACAGAATATTTATTTTCCTGACCCCGAAAGAGCCCTTAATACGGCAGCAGTAAGAAAGGTGAACAAGCAGTGCCTGATAAAATTTCATGGCCATCCTAGGCTGCCAAAACAAAGAAGGACTAAAATGACTGTACTTTCAATGCACGTACACTGGCATTGAAAGGAGTCAGCAGAGGCTGACTCATCATTGAGAGCTGCTACTGGCTCTCCCTGTGACCAGCCGCTCACGAGGCGCCCGGGAGGGATGGTGGGTTCTAACCCTGGCCCACCATCCCAGCATCCTCGCAACAAGCCAGACGACCCTCCACTCCATGAGGGCCTCCATTTTCCACATCCGGACTTCTCTCTCATCAGACCTCCACCCAGCAGACCAGCCTATCAGCGCCCGGCTCATCGAAGTTCCACCCTGCAGCAGTCTTTCTTAAATCCGGCTCAGGTATGCTGGTCCAGAGACTCGCAGACATGGGGGCAGAGCTGCTACTGGCTCTCCCTGTGACCAGCCGCGCACGAGGCGCCGGGAGGGATGGTGGGTTCTAGCCCTGGCCCACCATCTCAGCATTCTCGCAACAAGCCAGACGACCCCCACCTCCATGAGGCCCTCCATTTTCCACATCCGACTTCTCTCTCGTCAGACCTCCACCCAGCAGACCAGCCTATCAGCGCTTCGGCTCGCTCGGCCGCAAGTGGCCACGCGGTTCATCAATAAATGCTGGACTTAGAGATGCCTACAATAGTATGCTACCTGCACGGCAGAGCCTGGCAAGCTACCCGTGTTGTATTTGATATGCCAAATACCAGTAACAATTATAGACCTCATTCCGGAATGGATTGAGGCTCTTTATGTTCCTGGAGCAAGCAGATGCCTTGGGCTCTACTAGCATGAGACAGGACATATGGAGATGTTACTGGGCCCGCTCGAAGCAAATCGATGATGAACAGGAAGACAGTGATACAGTGACAGTGAACCCTCAATCAAGAACTTAATAACCAAGAATATTATTTCAAAATATAAAGCAAAGCAAACTTTTTCAGGTAAATTTAACCGAATGTTCTAAATATACCCAATCTGAATTCTTTTTTGTTTTTTTTTTTTTTTGGGGGGGTAACACCCGGCGATGCTCAGGGGTTACTCCTGGCTCTGCACTCAGGAATTACTCCTGACGATGCCCGGGGGACCATATGGGATGCCGGGATCGAACCTGGGCCAGCACAGGCTGGCCGCGCAAGGTAAATGCCCTACCCTCTGGGCTATAACTCCGCCCCCAATCTGAATTCTAAGCCAAGGTTTTTAAAATAATATTATCTGACCCACCAAACACAAAATTAAATTTATAAAGACTTAAGTCAGAAAAGTTCTCGATGCAGGAATTTCTACATGAATTTCTACATGCAGGAATTTCTACATGAAGGTTCTTGATGCAGGAATTTCTACATGAATTACCATAGCAATTTCCTGTGTAATCTTGTCAACTTCAACACACTTTTTCAAGATGGGAATTAGTATAGGGATTATTGTGTTTTGCTTATGAGTGGTCGTCTTCTGTTTGATTCCCTGTGGCACACATGGCCCCAATTCAACAGAAATACCTCCAGAAAACAGCAGGTTTAGTTACTGAGTATCACTGGGTGTGGCCCAAAACATTAAAAAATCACTTTGATGTTTAACTGATGGGTAGTTTAATGAACTGTGAAACCTTGATAACATGAACTCAAAAATGAAACTTAAATATATAGATACAGAGTTTTCTCAGTAAAAGAAAGTTAATCATAAAATAACGCATATTGCATGAGTCCATTATACAATATTTGTTAAATACAGTAATGAAAGTGGGATGATTCTTCATTTCTGTGGTAGGTCACACGAGACTATAATATAAGGAAGTCTTTGGGAGCATTCTTTAACTGTTGATGGTTGCACAAAATTATACAAATAATGAAATTGCATTGAGCTATACTCACAATAACAAGAGTTCATACAGACATATCTATCATATCTGTCTGTCTGTTTGTCCATTATCTATTTGTCTGTCCATCTATCCATCTATCTATCTATCTATCTATCTATCTATCTATCTATCTATCTATCTATCTATCTATCTATCTATCTATCTATCTATCTATCTATCTATCTATCTATCTATCTATCTATCTATCTATCTATCTGTCTGTCTGTCTGTCTGTCTGTCTGTCTGTCTGTCTGTCTGTCTGTCTGTCTGTCTGTCTGTCTATCCGTCTATCTATCTATCTGTCTGTCTATCTGTCTGTCTATCTGTCTGTCTGTCCGTCTGTCCATCCTTCCGTCCGTCCGGTCCGTCCATCCATCCATCCATCCATCTGTCTCTCTGTCTGTCTATTCATATGAGTAATCTCTTTCTTATGGGATGGGCAAAACCAGCTGTGCTCAGGGCTTGCTACTGCTTCTGTGCTGAGGAACCATGCTTGGTGATTCTCTGGGAGGTGACGCATATGGTGACAGGTGTCAAACCTAGGCTGACAGTATGCAAGGCAAGAGTGTCATCCCCTGTACCATCTCTCTGGCCCCTACACTCTATGTTTTAGTCAATGTAATCCCCAGACTTTATTATTTTGCTTTCCACAGAATGAAAATGAAGTAAAAATGGTTAGTCAAGGACTTCATAATTTTGTGAATATCTAATTATCTTTAAATAGAATGTTTTTATTAAAGTTTTGTATTTAGGGGCCAGAGAAATACTTTAGTATTCCCTTGCATGTGGCTGACCCTCATACTCCATCCCAATGCCTAGTACCCCGTATGGTCCCTTGAGCACCTCCAAGAGTGATCTCTGACTGCAGAGTCAAGGGTAAGTCCTTTTCATTGCTGTGAGTGCCCTCCCAAATATTTTCATTATTGCTAAACTATAGTACTACATTAGTGTCATTTTCATCGGCACAGTGGGCAAAATACACCTTTGTTTGGCTTGTAAAACACGTATAAATATTCTTGTTTCTGAGGAGGAGTCAAACCATTATTTTGGGGGCTCACATTTTTCGCAGTCAAAAATTAGTCTTGGTGGGGCTCAGAGAACTATGTATGGTGTGGGCATTTTAATATAGGTTGGCCACATGCCAGGCAAGCACCCTACTTTGTACTCTCTCTTTGACTCAGTTATGCAGTTTCATATTTTGCAGTGTAACCCTGGTGATGAGAATCACTATGAAAGTTCCCTGGGAAAACAATAATAAATGAAGTTATTGTAATATGTAATGTTAAAATATTGCTTTAATTGAATGATTCTATGTGGAATCTAAATATGTTAGGTATTTGGAATGTGATAAAGTACTTGCCAGAGCAAAAAAACAATCTGGACTAATGGAAAATTTTAAGTCATTGTTTTCCAATCTGCTGCTACTCAGTAAAAAATTAGTGAAAACTGAAATATTTATGACTAAAAAAGGAATGAAATAGTACTGACTGAGGGGTTGCAATTTACATGTTAACTGATTTAACTCAGCTTTATCCAATGTAAACTGGACATACCATATTTCACAGTAATATTTCAAAGCTGAAGTTTGAAATCTAATAATTTATAATATGGACTTTTGGACTTAGTAGGAAAGACATATGACTTCTAATTTACAATATTATTCTTATCTGTATAATCCTGATTAGGCCATAATCTCTTTGGAATTGTTCAGTTATCTATAACATGAAAGAATTAAAACACATTAAACTCCCGTGTTTCTATGTATTATCTCACCTCCCCCTGTTTTGGGTTTATTTAAAAGTATTGTTTCTCCTGTGTTGCCTGTTTGTTCTTTTCTCTGATTTCAGTTGGCTCATATAGATAATACTTAACTACACAAATCAGATTATAGCCCAAGGGACTAGAGAAAGTGGCTCTTTCCTGTGGTTGAAATTGTGCTGTTAGAAATGGCACCTTTCTAAACTCATTTGATTGAATCAGAGAGGTGTAAATTCTTTCTCACAGAGCCACCGTCTTCTGAGGAGGCTGACAGGTAGTGGATAACAGCAAATTGACAGAGCAGATATTCAGTGCATACCGCAAGTGATGGGATTATAGGGAAGAAGGCTAAAAAATCAAATTAGTGTCAGTGTTGTGTTTCTCTCAAACTCGAACAGAAATTCTCTAAAGTTACCTGCTTTATAGAAGATTTAACAAAGTAACAGGCTAGTATACTTTTGCTTGCAACGATTAAGACAGACTTTATTTGATCTGTTGTATAGCTGCTCACTGAAAATCTTTCTTGGGATTTAGTTCAATTAAATTAATGAATGCATGCCTACTCTGAATCAGATACTGTGTTCCAGCAGGCAGCAAAGATAAATGAGACAGTATTTCTGCCCATGAAAGGGTTCCAGTCCAGCAAGGCATAAACAGGCAAAAGACAAATTTTGTAGTATTTGTCTGGCAACTTTGTATCTTGATCAATTCCGACGTTTACTTTGTGAGTAAAATTCTCAATACTGAGGCTTTGGACTGTTGTTAGTAAGGCATCATATAAATGTTTGCTACTCCGTTCTGTATAGGAACTATTTTTTTTCCAAAATGCTAACTATTTAACTTAGAATCAAAATCAACATTGCTAATGGTAGTGATTTTTCTTCAGAAGAATGGTTCTCTTGTGTCCCTAGCTACATGGATCTCCCTAATGATCAAATTCTACTTTAACTTTGCTACCTTTGTTCTTTGATTTATCCATTAATGAAATATTGAAGTAGTAACTATTGGTCGCCTCTGCTCTAGGGGCTGGTTATATGGGAGCATCGCAGAGCAAAAACTTCCCTTAAAGGGAACTTGGTTTTGCAGAAGCATGAGATAGGAAGATAAAATTTCTCAACCGTCTTCTGTTGAGTCCAACCCCCATACCTGCTGTTCTTGATTTCAAGTATAGGCTTCTGTAGATTTATTGTTTCTGCTTTCTTTTGATTTTTTGGTGAGTCCATTTCAGGTGGCTTTCCGACTCTTCCATTTTATTCATCTCTAGAGCACTCTAGCCCAAAGTGTACACTACTTTATGGGGAAAGGGCTTTATAAAAAGACACAACTTCAGTAATGTGAAGAATATACACCCATATTAAGGTGAACCAAAACTTAGTTTGGGAAGAATAAATTTTCATAATTGATGCTGGGAATTTTTATTCACAATTAAACAAAATTCATTTTTTTTTCATGCATCACAGGCTGCCATCAATTCAATGTAAAGTTGATGAGTGATAAAGAGTTAGGATTATAAGCATAATCTAGGAAAAACATTAAACAACATGGGCTCACATTCTCTACTTAATTTGTATAAACTACCATCCAAATGGTTCACTACTAATTATTTGATCATACAAAAAGGGGAAACGCCCAGGAGCCCTGCACAAAATCCAGGAGCAGGGTCAAGTATCCCCATCTGTCCCGGTGGATTAGCGGCCTGCGGTCAGAGAAAGATGCAAGAATCGGGCGAAGTTTTAAAATGCTTTGCTTAACATAGGTTCTGGCATACAAATCCAGCAATAGGAAAAATTCCAAACTGGGTTCCTGGCTGGGCCCTGACCTTGAGGCAGCCACCACGTGTTAAGGTTCTATAGAGAGGAGACAGAGACAAGGCACCAGCAGAAAAGGAGGGGGGGGGGGGGGGGAGAGAGAGAGAGAGAGAGAGAGAGAGAGAGAGAGAGAGAGAGAGAGAGAGAGAGAGAGAGAGAGAGAGAGAGAGAAAAGAAAGCCCAAGAAAGGAAGCAGGCTAGTTTTATATCCCTGCCACCCAGACCTCCCACTTTTATGGGAAGCCATCTGGGTCAAATGCCCTCTGGCAATTCTCCTAGGACCTCACCTAGGCCCTTTGAGATGTTAATGTTGCATAGCCAAGATCTGCCTTGGAAGTTCCCTGCAGGGTAGAGAGAACTTTCTGAGATGAACGGTATCTCAGAATACAAGGCATGCATCTGTACCAAAGAATATACTATAGCCAGTTAAATATTTCTCCAAGCCTTCACAAGAATCTCATCTTTACTTCATGGTTGTTCTGTATTTTAGCTTTTGAGTTATCAGAGAGCCCTGCTTGCTTGGAGGCAAACAGCATTTCTCTCTAGTCTAATTACTTAGAGACCCAACATGGCTAGGCAAATATACCAGTAAGATCTAGCTAATCCCACGATGATTGTGGCAGCAGAGAGAATATTTATACCAGCCAGTATAGAATACATGGTCAGATAAACTGATCGCTCAAATCTGACCTCCTATCTGCAAAAGTGACCTGCAGGAGGCAACTGCAGGCCAGATGCAGAGGCTCTGGGCAGGAGTGTACTGCAACAACTATTCACAACATATTGAAAGAGCTATGTTTCACAACTCACTAAAATTATTGTGCTATATGATCGCTTTAAAGGAGGTGCTCACAAGTATTCACAATTACTATGTTACTCTTGTTCTAATTTTAGGACTCTGGAGTTCAACCACACTAGCTTTGAACCTCAAAATAAGAGAGACTTTCAAAGGACTAATAGGTATGTTCATGTCTTCATTTTGCATGACTTTGTAGCATAAGAAAGCAAAATACTACCTTGTTATTGATGAGTACACAGGGTCTCAGATCTTGCCATGAACTTCAGTGAGCTTAAGGCTATTTGTGGAGGGATCATTTGGAGAAACTTGAAGGTATGATATGTCCCTCATGAGTTTCTGAAGCAGATGAAGATTTTCAACATTTTAAAACATTGTTTCGGATTCTCATATAATGCATCTCTTCTAGCTTAACTTTTCTAACTTGCATTGACACAGATGTAGAGAAAGTGCATATGTGGTTTTTCTTATAGACACCAGAAATTATTTTAAGCAAATTTCAATGGTAAGATACTCATAATTAGAAAGAAAGTGTAAATAGAAAAACTATTATGTTATCTTTACTGATTCAATCATCGTCCCATGATTCAAATTAAAATACATAGAATTCTCAGTGGGTCTGACTGCCTTGCTTAAGATGATCACTTGATACTGACATCCCGTTATTCATCCATTTGCTCGAGTGGGAGCCAGTAACATTTCCATTTGACACTATCACATGCCAGTGTAGCCCAATGGCATCTGGTTGATTCAGGAATATGAAGAGCCTCGTTCATTCAGGGTATTGGCGAAATCTGACCATCTTGTAGGTGGGCGGCCACGTGATCTTTTGACATCCTGTGGGATCCAGTCGGTAACAGCTCTAGTCCAGTGGTGTCTCCAAATCGCATTACATGTCCAGCCCATCTGATTTTCGATGCCTTGGCAAACGAGACAGCGTCCCTAACTCTGGAATAGCGATGGAGGTCGGAGCTCTGGATTCCTTCTTTCACTTGAGTGAGGCGTGATATTCCAAGCATAGCTCTTCGATTCCTCTTTGGGAGACCCGAATAGCATTCTCATCCTGCTTTTCGTAGGGGCCCAGGTCTCTGAGGCATATGTTAATGCAGGGAGAACAGTGGAGTTGAAGAGATGTGCCCGGAGCCAGAGGTTCTTTGTCTTTTTAGCTATTACTTCAATGATTTTGAAGGCAGTCCATGCCGCTCTCTTCCTCCTGTGCAGCTCAGGTTTTAGGTCATTCATCATGTTGACTTCTCGACCTAGGTACACATAACTGCTACATTCAGAGATGTTTGTTCCATTGAGAGTGAATGGGGCCTCTGGAACTAGTTCATTTTTCATGAACATAGTTTTGTTCAGATTCGGCTGTAGACCTATCTTTCCACATTCTCAGTCAAAGTCAGCCAGCATTCGTGCCGCTTGCTATCAAATGCTAACATCCAAGCTTGCAAAGCAGTGCAGAGAAGCGATAAAGGAAGACATCAAAGAGAGAAGAGCAGAAATACTGGAAGATGCAGCAGAAGTCGGGAAAAGCATTCGCACCGCCCGCCTGTCCTTCGCCAACTATAAGACCAAGATGACTGCCCTCCAACGCCCTGATGGATCTATCACATCTTCCAGAAAGGCAATGGAGAAGATTATCCAGGACTTCTACTCAGATCTCTTTGATAGCCACATCCACCTGCCCACGTACCAAATTCCACAGGATGGATATGTCGTTCTCAATGTTCTCCCTTCTGAAATCCGATATGCCATTTCATCAGTAAAGAAGGGAATAGCACCAGGCCCAGACAAAGTCAGACCCGAACACCTGAAGAATCTGCCTTCAGTACTCATCAATACACTGGCTCTGCTCTTCACACACTACCTGTCTGAATGCAAGGTGCCGCCCTCCCAATGGAAAACCAGCAGGACAGTTCTACTGTTCAAGAAGGGAGACATCCATGACATTGGCAACTATCGCCCCATCTGCCTGTTGTCTGGCCCAAAAACAAAGAAACAAAATCTTTAAATACTCTTCTACAATATTTGGAAAGTCAGAGTTCAAAAAGAGATAAAATTAACTTTCTATAGGGGCCCAGGCATGCTGGAAAGTGTGACCTAAGCCATGAACAAGGCCAGTCGTAAAAAGCGTATTAACAAATCCTATTAGGACACCTGATGCTTGTTACTTAAACAGCTGTTTCATTGACTTAAATGAGTTGAGACTTTAGGAAACGACTTGTCCTGCAAGGTTAGCATTGCCTTAATACTAAAACTGGACAGAAATGCAGAGGTGGTCTTTGGATACAGAGTCAGATACTATCTTTGATACAGATGTGAAAAATTTACAGGTGCATTTATGAAATCTCTTGCAAGTGTGCATTAGCACACTATGCCATGACCAGCAAGGAAGAGCTGAATCAACACAATTTATGATTAGAAAGTGCAGCTACTCATAAACAGAGGAAAAGACTATGCAGAAAATCAGTTTCTGCAGCAGTTTAAAATGAACTATTGGGGGGTCGGAGTGATAGCACAATGGGGAGGGTGTTTGCCTTGCATTCAGCTGACCTGGGTTCAATCCTCAGCATCCCATATGGTCCCCTGAGCGCTGGAATAATTCCTGAGTGCAGAGCCAGGAACAACCCCTGAGCATGGCTGGGTGTGACCCAAAAAGGAAAAAGAAAAATGAACTATTGGGGCTAGAGGGTAGGGTGCTCTCCTGACACAGAGCGACCTGGGTTCTAATCCAAGCACCACAAATGGTCCCCCGGCCCCACCAGAAATGGTTCCTGAGTTCAGAGTCAAAAGTCCCGAGCACTGCTAGATATGTCTCAAATATCCAAAAATTTTAAAAATTAAAAAATAGCCATTTACTTGACCAGCAGGGTAAGTGCATGCTTTTTACTTGAAAAAGATCATGATTAGGGCCAAGAAAAATCGTTCCAAGGACTGGAGCACATGCTTTGCATGGAGAGGCCAAGTTCCACCCGTTGCACATATCCCAGAGCACCAGAGAGAAGCACCAAGCTGGAAGAAGCCCCCACCACAATCAGGTATGACCCAAAAAACAAAACCAAACAAAAGAGACTAATCACATATATATGAGCCAAGAATGTATGCAGTGATACAGCCTGTGCCTTGCATGTACAAAGTCTTAGGTTCTGTCCCTAGCCCTGCCCTCCACTGTTAGCTGTAGTCCACAGCACTGCCAAATGCAATCCCCATGCTACCAGTGACAGATTCCCACAGTGCTACAGTGTGCAATGAATGACGGGGCTGAGAAGCACTGCATGCTGGTCCTGAACAACGAAGTAGCTGGCCAACTGGCCAGTTGGTCCCTGGGCTACATCTGCATTGCTTGGAAACCCTCCGCCTACCCCCTTCCCCCAAAAAAAATTAATTACAAGGGGACAAAAATGAATAATCACTTCTCCAAAGAAGACATACAAGTAGCCAAGGACGGAAGGATAAAGGATGTGCAATAAGGATACCTATTATTCTAATACCACTGGTCATCAGAAAACTGTACATGAAAACCACAACAAAGTGCTTTCCCACTCACTGTGTTCACACCACGCGAAAGGCTATGATTCAAAAAATGGAAAGTAACAAATATTAACCAGACACAGAAAAATTACAACCCTTCCACTGAACTGATTCGAGGTGATCAGTCACTGTGTGAGACAATCTGGCAGCATCTCAATAACTTAATTACCAGATGATACAGCAGTTCCATTCCTGAGTATGCAGCCAAAGAACTGAAAACAGGTGTTCAAACAAAAACCTGTCCCTGCATGTTCAGAGCAGTTCTATTCATAATAGCCAGAAAGTAGAATGAACCCAAAAATCCCATCAATAGATGGCAGATAAACCAAATATGGTATATTCATAAAATGAAATATCATTCATAAGACGGAATAATGTACTGATTTATGCAATGGATGAATCTTGAACACAATGTGCTAAGTGAAAAGAAGTTAGAAACAAAAAAACTACATGCATATTGTATGAGACCAATTATATGAAATATCCATAACAGGTAAGTTCACAAAAGCCAAAAGCAAAATAGTGGTTGTAGCTGCCACAAGTTAGGCTAGGGGGAAAATGAGAGTTGCCTGTTGAGTGGGTATAGCATTTCCATTCAAGGTAATGAAAATGCTTTGGGATAAGATGGTTGTGCATGACTGAATAGTCTAATGTCACTGAATTCTATACTTTAAAATGGCTGCTTTTAGGGGCCAAGGAGAGAGCTCAAATGGTGATGCATATGCCTAGCACGTGTGACCGGCCCAACAATGCAGGTATAGCCCTGACCACCTCCAGAATGGCCCAGAAGTCCCCGAGCATATCAAGAAGTGCCCACAACATCCTCCCCACACACAATATGCCGCGGCTGGGTGTAATCCCTATAAAAAAACATTTTACAATAAATATTGCCAAAATGAGCATCCTACCTAAACTACTATGTAGAGTCAACACAATCCCTATTCAAATTCAGACAATATTCTTCAAGAACTTAGAACAGTCAATAAAGTTTGTATGGAATCATAAAAGACCCTGAATAGCCAAAACCATCCTGAAAAATGAGAAACTGGGGAGTATGTCCACAGGAAATATAAACACTGTCTCTAAAGGACATATGCACAACAGTCTTCAGCTAAGACAGAGATGTCCAACAACTGATGAATGGATTATGAAAACATGGTATACAGGCACAGTCGAATACTATGCAGCTGCAAAGAATGATAAAACTGTGCAATTTCCTGCAACCTGGTTAGAACTGAAAGATATCACTTTGAGTAAAGTAAGCCAGAAGAAGAAAGACAAACAAATCTCACCTAACTGTAGGACACAGAATGCCGGATGAGGAAATGTAGTAAAGGGGGTGAGTGCCTAGATCACCCTAAACCCCAGTGTTTAGAGAGACAGACAGAGAAGGAAAGAAATTAAGGGCAAAGAAGAACAGAATGGGAAGTTATGGGTGAAAAGGCATCAGTGCTTCAATGATTTTTATATCACTAGTGATACGAATGTGTGGTATAGCATATATCCAAAACATGGATTCAACAACACTGAAAACATGAAATCTAAGTGGAACAACCACAATTTTGTAATGTGCTTGTCAAGTTGACAGGTGGAAGATGGGACGGGGTGAGGGGGTGGGAATAGAATATGGCAACATCTATGGAGGGAAACTGACACTAGTGGTGGGACCGATGTTGAAATATTACATGTCTAAAACTCAGTACTTTATAAATCACAGTTCTTTAAATAAAAAATTATAACAGGAAAGAAGGAAAGAAGGAAGGGAGGGAGGGAAAAAGGGAAAAGAGGGAGGGAGGGAGGAGGAAGGGAAGGAGGGAGGGAGGGAGGGAGGGAGGGAGGGAGGAAGGGAGGAAGGGAGGGAGGGAGGGAGGGAGGGAGGAAGAGAAGGAAGGAGGGAGGGAGGAAGGGAGGAAGGGAGGGAGGAGGGAGGGAGGAAGGGAGGGAGGGAGGGAGGGAGGGAGGAAAGAAGAGAGATAAGGAGAGAAGGGGAGAGAGAGGTACCCTAAATCAATAGTTCTGGCTAATAAACTTCCTACTTAAACCCACAAGAATTCAGACTTGATTCATTCTTTTGTTACAGGGTCCAAGTGAGTTTGGATCACACCTGGCAGTGCTCCAAGGCTTACTCCTAGCTTTATTCTCAGGCATCATGGCTGGTAAGTTTAGGAGAACATTATGGGATACCAAGGATTGAGCCCAAATCAGTTGTGTACAGGCAAGTGCCCTACTGCTGTACTACCACTCTGACCCCTCGTTCTTCTTTCCTCCTGGGTCATTTCATGTTCTTGGACTATAACAATATTGAAAGCAGTTTCTTTCCATCTATGCATACAACATATCTGTAATTTTTAATTGCCCTTACTTTTTCATACTGGATTTCTGTATTAGATACTGCAGGGCCAAAAAGAAGAGCTGATTTTCAAATTAAAATGTCCGAACAGGGGCCGGAGTGATATTCAGCGGGGGAGGGCGTTTGCCTTGCACGCTGCCAACCTGGGTTTGATCCCCAGCTATCCTATATGGTCCCCGAGCACTGCCAAGAGTGATTCCTGAGTAACCCCTGAGCATTGCTGGGTGTGACCCAAAAAGCAAAAAATAAATAAATAAATAAATAAATAAATAAATGAATGAATGAATGAATAAATAAATAAATAAATAAATAAGTAAATAAATAAATAAGTAAATAAATAAATAAATAAAATGAAATGTCCAGAACAGCCAATGCTGGGACGGCTGTGTGAGAACTGAGCCCTCATGCACCACCAGTGGGAATGTAGTCTGGTTCAGCCTATATGGAAAGCATTATGGATTAACTACCCCAAAATAGGAACAGAACTCCCATAAAACCCAACAATAACACTTTTTGACATCCATCCCCAAAGCAGAACCCTCAATGCAAAATAAAATATGCATGCCTATATTCCTCACAGAACTTTGTAAACGGCCAAAACATGATAAACAAAAAACCCAAATGCCAAATTACAGATAAAGGGATCAAGAAATTGGGGTGAGGGGGCTGGAGTGATAGTCCAGTGGGTAAGGCATTTGCCTTGCATGCAGCCGACCAGGGTTCGATCCCCAGCATCCCATACGGTCCCCCCGAGCACCACCAGGAGTAATTCCTGAGTGCAGAGCCAGGAGTAACCCCTGAGCATCGCCGGGTGTAACCCAAAAAGAAAAAAAAAAAAAAAAGACAGAAATTGGGGTGGACATAATGGAATACTATGCATCTCTAAGAAAAGGGGCTGGAGGTATAGTACAGCAGGTAAGGTACTTGCCTTGCATGTGTGCATGTGGCTTTCCTGGGTTGAATCCCGGCATCCTACATAGTTCCCTGAGCATACCAGGAGTGATCCCTGAGCACAGAGCTAGAAATAAGCCCCAAAGGACAGCCAAAACCAGGTTTGATCCCTCACATCCTAGGGAATCCTCTGAGCCTGCCAGGAGTGATCCCTGAGCATAGAGCCAGGAGTAGCTGCTGAGAACTGCGGAGTGTGACCCCAAAAACAACAATACTTTTTTTTTTTAATCACAACTGGTTATGCCCACGGGTTACTTCTGGCTCTTTGCTCCTGGCGGTGCTCGGGGACCATATGGGATGCCAGGGATTGAACCCAGGTCGGCCACATGCAAGGCAAACACCCTACCCGCTGTGCTATCACTCCAGTTCAACAATACATTTTTAATAAGATAACATAAAAATGGGTATATTTAAAACCCAAGTTTGACAACTGAGCAGAAGGCAAATAAATTGTGGCCATGAAAAATATGTAGGAAAAGCATAAGATCAGAAAGAGACAGGGGCCAGGAGATGGCTCGTGAGTAAGAAGGCGGCCCAGCAAGAATCAGGCCTTGCGCCTGACGCGCAATCCAGGCAGCCCTGCTTCTGGCTCTGGTAGCTCTGCGTTCCAAACCACTTCCGGCCACTCTACAGCAGAGGCACCCGAGCACAACTGAAAGGGTGAGCCACTGGCGGAACTGCTCCTGCAAAGATTCGGGGGTATGAGGCGCCCGAGCACAACTGAAAGGGTGTGCCACTGGCGGAACTGCTCCTGCAAAGATTCGGGGTATGTAGACAGGAGTGAAACCCCCTCGGTGAGCACGTGTGAGCACTGTTGCGTCCCCAGCACACACTACAACTAAGAAGTGCAACTCCCGGCAAGCACACACACGAGACTGAGGTCAAAGGACTACGCCCGCGTATGCAACTACCCCTCGGTTTATGAAAAGATGAAATCATGCCACTTGCGGCAGCATGGATCTATCTGGAGAATATCAGCTGAATGGTGTTAGGAAGAGAGGGGACAGACGCAAAATAATCTCTCTCATATGAAGAAACACAGTAGAGGAATAATAAATACCCAAAGGCAACAGAAACTGAGAATCCGTCTATGGTAGGAAGCTTGGGGCAGAGGGATGGGCAAAGGGAACACTCTGGTAAGGCGTGTGGTGCTGAAACGCTTTATGTATAGCCCTATCAATATCAGTTTTGCACATCACAATGCCTAAAATTAAAAAATAGATTTAAATGTTTAAAATAAGCCTCCAGGGACAAAGCAGCCCCATGTAAGCACATCACTTGAGGTGAAAGCCCCGTGTGTGCGCCACAATCAAGCCTGTGTGTGTCCTGCAGCTACGGCAGCAACAGCATCCACAGAAGGTAAGGGGGAGATAAAATTAAAAAAAAAAAAAAGACATGAAGACATAATAGCCACCATTATCACGGTCCGGACCCCACAGCTCATCAGAATCCACGCAGGCGAGATGCTGATCTCAAGACCAGCTCAGAGCAGCCGAAGTTTGAGCCCAGGTAGGCGACTCTCAGAGGTGGAAGTCACCGGGCGTTCCTGGAGATGGAGCTGGGATCCCCATTCCCCTCTCTGACCCATCCCAGAGGCCTGGTGGCCCTGCCCACGAATTGCCTCAGGGCTCTCGGCCATGAGGCAGAGACTCAGAAGGACTGGGGAGAACTGCCATCCAGCTCTCCCCTAGCTCAGCTGACCATGAGGCTCCCAGGATGCAAGTTGGGTTTTGGGAGTGGACCCATCACCTCTGTAGGGCCTCGGAAGCAGCTGGATGAGACTCCGCTCACCATAGTAGCCGCCATTTTCGTGGTCCGGACCCGGTATATCAAACCAGTGG
This sequence comes from Cryptotis parvus, assembly GCA_021461705.1. NCBI lineage: Eukaryota > Metazoa > Chordata > Mammalia > Eulipotyphla > Soricidae > Cryptotis > Cryptotis parvus. Next base: position 9,719 of record JAJIBD010025479.1, on the reverse strand, counting down.
AACCAATTATGTTCTAGAATATACTACAATCTACAACGTGTAAGAAAGGGAAGCGAGAAGGAGAGAGAGAGAGAGAGAGAGAGAGAGAGAGAGAGAGAGAGAGAGAGAGAGAGAGAGAGAGAGAAAGGAAAAAAAGAACCTACCGTGGAGGCAGGCTGGGGGAACACTGGTGACGGGAGATGGGCAGGGGTGGAAGGATGGGTGTTGGAGCACTGTAAAACCAAAATTCAAACATAAATATCTTGTATTCAAACATAAATATCTTGTATATCTAATGGTGGTATAATAAAATATTTTTTTTAAAAAAAGACATGAGGGGCCAGAGTGATAGCCCAGCAGGTAGGGTGTTTGCCTTGCACGCGGCGGCCTGTGCCAGCCTGGGTTCGATCCCCAGCATCCCATATGGTCCCCCAAGCACTGCCAGGAGTGGTTCCTGAGTGCAGAGCCAGGAGTAACCCCTGAGCATCGCTGGGTGTGACCCAAAAAAAAAAAATTAAACATGAAGAGATTGAAGAGAAAGTATAGTGGCTCGAGCGCTTTGTTTTGAATGCAGCCTACCAGGTGTAACCCTGCCAGGAGCAATCACTGAGTGCAGAGCCAAGAATAAGCCCTGAACACTGCCAGGTGTGATCTAAGGAACAAAAATAATAATAGGGGCTGGGGCGATAGTCCAGTGGGTAGTGGGAAGTCCAGTGGCCAATGCGGCCAACCCGGGTTCCATCCCCGGCATCCCATACACCAAGCATCCATCCCTCGAGCACCGCCAGGAGTAGTTCCTGAACGAAGAGTCAGGAGTAACCCCTGAGCATTGCCGGGTGTGACCCAAAAACAAAAAATAATAATAATAATAATAATAATAATAATAATAATAATAATACATTAAGAGATATGGAGAAATAAAGATGTTGGTAAGAAATGTACTAAAGAGCATGAAAGAAGCAGGACAGGAAGTATTAATTAACTTGGCCAAGGGGCTGAATGATAGCACAGTGGGGAGGGCATTTGCCTTGCATGCAGTGGACCCAGGTTCAATCCTTGGTATCCCATATGGTCCCCGAGCGTCTCCAGGAACAAGTCCTGAATGCAGAGCTAGGAGTAACCCCTGAGCATTTATTGCCATGTGTGACCCAAAAAGAAAAAAAAAAATTAACTCGCCAAAATAAATCACATCCATGTCCAACCTCTCTGTGCGGATGCTGACCTTATCATTTGTCAACAAGGAAGATACGGCCCCACACTCATTTCCTAAACACACCTGAGAAAGAATGCCTCTGGCATCATATTCTTGCTTAAGTCTGTAAAACAGACTTCCAATACAAGTTCACTCATGCTGCTAAAATCTTCTAAGCACTAAAAAGGAAAAGAAAATTAAACAAATCTATAAAAATTAAACACTAACCACGGAGCCAAAACCATTGTGGTACTGGAGAAGGCTCCTGGAGCCTTCTCTCTGCATTATGCACCTGTAGGAGTCCGGGCTATAATGGCCTTCCCACGGAATGAACGGAGCCAAGGCAATCAGGGCTGCTGAACTCCTTAAATGCCTAGCCACATTTCTCCACAATAGCTCAGACCCCACAGAGAACACATAGTCAGCTTTTTTTAATACCATGCCAGTTTCTCACTTACTGAACAAAGCCAACGCCCTTTACAGACTGCATACTCACAGCTGAAACAAGAAGCTTTGAAAGCAGAGATTCATCGTTTCAAGGATTCCATTTTCGGTAGCATTTAGTTTTTTCCTGACTACAAAAATAATGCATTCTCAATACCAGAACTGAGAATGTTAATGCTTCACACTAAACCATTGCCCAAAGTGGGTGACAATCACCTCCCAGAAGGCGCTAGAACAATCCAGGGTGGAGGGGCTTGGGGGTGCAGTAGCTCAAGTGTAATTGGGGGGTTGCTTTCTGTTTGTTCACTTAAAGAAGGCAGATTTCCAGAGGGGTGCTGAATGATTATTTTTTTCTGAAAAGGGGATGGTAGGCTAAATAAGTCTGGAAATGTTTGCCTGAAATGTTCGTTCAGTGCACATCTGAGAGATGAGATTCCCGGAGGACAGCAGAGGGCAAAATTAAAGCCTTTTCCTTGGTACACTCAGCTGAGGACTCAATAAGGCATCCTTAACTGCTGGCTCATTCTGCAGTTTCCTGCTCAATGAATAAAAATGATTCATTTGCATCATAGTTTTTTTCCTGCCCTTCAGACAATTACTTGAAAAAGAATCTCTTTTGTGAGCACCAGAATTTGACTGGTGGAAGACTAAAACTGCCCACAAACTATCGGGCAGTCTTGCCCTGGCACAGGTGGCCTATTTGCCTCTCCTGGAGTCCAGGCAGGCTGTGAGAGCCTGACCAGCAGCACATAACAGAGTGATACAGGCAGAATGTTAACAGCCTCAGGGACTGATCTCTTGACACACCTACTCTTGGAATGCCTGCTTTGGAAAAGGCCACAAATCACAAACAAAGCCCAACCATCCTGAGACCTGTGAGGAACCCAAGCAATGAGGGGGGAGGCCTCAGAGGATAAGATGAAATGAAAAGGGGGAGGAAAGAAAAGACAAGATGAAGAGGCCAAATTAGAAGATCCCTAAGCCCCACTCAACACACATGGATCAACGATAAGCTCCAAAAAAGAGTCATTCCTAATTTTCTGACCCACAGGATTGTGAAAAAGATAAAATGGTGATTCTTAAGTCACTAAATGTTGGGGTACTTCGATATGGAATAACAGAGAACTGCAGTGTAGGGCAAAAAGGAAGGTTTGTGCAAACAGAAGAGGCGACAACAAAGCTTGGTCCAGAGCATGACTAGACGAGATGGGCTGAAGGACACCGCACTGGATGGAGCACGCTTTCACCTGTGGGTGATCTGGGAGAGCAGAGTCCCAGACATATCCAGGAAGACCCCTAAGCGCCAAGCTTAGAATACCCTGAGAATTTTAAGTGACCAAAAAAAAAAAAACCTAGACAGAGGACAAGGACAGAGTAACAGCAGAGGTTCCAACAGCCTAAGCGAGCACTGAGATCTCTAGTTTGATGTGGTCAAACCTACAAGGAAGTTGAGTCAAACAGTATGAACATTGCTCAAAACACTAGAAACTGAGCTTCCATTTCACTCAGCAATATCATTTCTGGGAATATACCCTGGGGGCTTGCAAAAACACACAGCAGAAACACCATCTGCAATTCCATGTTCACTGAAGCACTAGTCACAATAGCCAGAATCTAGAAACAACATGAATGCCCTAGAACAGACTCCTGGATAAAGAAACTTTGGTACATCTACACAATGGAATACTATGCAGCTGTTAGGAAAAATTAAGCCATGGAATTTCCCTATAAATAGATGGACATGGAGAGTATCATGCTTAGTGAAATGAGTCAGAAGGAGAGGGAAAGATATAGAATGACTGCATTCATTTGTGGCATATTAAAAATAATATGAGCCTATTCAAAGCCAGGAAAAACAGAGGACTGGAGGACTGGTCAGTGGTTGGAACCTACCACAAGTGTGTGTGGGGGGGCGCAGAGGGTAGTTAAGATATCACTAGATCACTAGACATCCGTTGTTCATCAATTTCCTCGAGCGGGCGCCAGTAACATTTCCATTTGACCCTATCACACGCCACTGTAGCCCAATGGCATCTGCTTGGTTCAGGAATATGAAGAGCCTCAAACAAATCCTTCAGGGTATTGGCGAAGAAGTCTGACCATCTTGTAGGTGGGTGGCCACGTGATCTTTTGACATCCTACGGAATTCAGTCGGTAATGGCTCTACCCCAGCAGTCGCTCTCCAAATCGCATTACATGTCCAGCCCATCTGATTTTCGATGCCTTGGCAAACGAGACAGCATCCCTGATTCTGGAACGGCGACTGAGGTCGGAACTCTGGATTCCTTCTCTCACTTGAGTGAGGTGTGATATTCCAAGCATAGCTCTTTCGATTCCTCTCTGGGAGACCCTAATAGCGTTATCATCCCTTTTTTTGTAGGGCCCAGGCCTCTGAGGTGTATGTTAATGAAGGGAGAACGGTGGAGTCGAAAAGATGTGCCCAAGAGCCGGAGGTTCTTTGTCCTTTTAGCTATTTCTTCAATGCTTTTTGAGACGCAGATACCCCAGGCAGTTAAGGCGCTCATTTCCCCACGCACCCCAATCCCCATACCTGTTCCCTCAGCTGGCACTAATAATATTGACCATTAAAGCACATACGTGGCAATGTTAGTGATAAATCCATTTTTACCCTCTCTGCTTGGTTATGGGAGAATATGGCCAAATTCTGTTCTTGAATTTACTTTCTGAGTTTCTAGAATGTAGTTGGTTTCCAGTAGTTTGATGTACACAAAGCAAAGGGAAAAAAAAGGCTGCAAAGTTTAAGAAGAGAACTCCCAGACGACCCACCAACTAACTGGGAACTCTTTGGCACCATTGCAGCAACATAGGAAGATACCATCATTGGCACGACATCGATGAAGAATACAACCGACTGGTTAAGCACCTCCATGATTGTGCGAAGAATGCTGAGAGAGAGAAAGACACAAAAGGGCGCCTGTCTTCAGAAACTCTCGGAGCTCATTCGCCAACATGCCATGGCGTGAGCCTCAGGAGACCAAATCATAACGTCCAAGCTTGCTAAACGGTGCAGAGAAGCGATAAAAGAAGACCTCAAAGACAGAAGAGCAGAAATACTGGAAGATGCAGCAGAAGCCGGGAAAAGCATTCACACTGCCCACCTGTCCTTCGCCAACTATAAGACCAAGTGTGTAAAGGACCTGTACAAAGAAAACTACTAGACACTGATCCAAGAGATAAAGAGAGGACACAAGGAAATGAAAACATATTCCCTGCTCATGGATGGGGAGAATCAACATTGTCAAAATGGTAATACTCCCTAGAGCTCTGTACAGATTCAATGCAGTCCCTATAAGGACACCCATGACATTCTTCAAATAAATTGACCAAACACTCCTGAAATTTTCATGGAACAATAACCTCCCAAGGATAGCTAAAGCAATCCTCGGGAAAAAGAAGATGGGAAGCATCACCTTTCCCAACTTCAAACTGTACTACAAGGTAGTAGTAATTAAAACAGCATGGTATTGGAATAAAAACAGACCTGTGGACCTATGGAATAGAATTGAGTATCCTGACACCCAACCTCAAACACATTATCATTTAATCTTTGATAAAGGTGCAAAGAGTCCAAAATGGAGTAAGGAAAGCCTCTTCAACAAGTGGTGCTGGGAAAACTGGGCAGCAACATGTAAAAAATGAATTTGGACCTGTGTCTAACACCATACACAAAAAATCAGATCAAAATGAATTAAAGATCTCAATATCAAACTTGAATCCATAAAGTACATTGAAGAAAATATAGAAAAAATCCTCCACGACATTGAAGCTAAAGGCATCTAAAAAGGTGAAACATCACTAACAAAGCAAATAGAAGAAAAGAAACATATGGGACTACATGAAACTAAAAAGCTTCTAAAACCTCAAAAAAACAGTGACTAAGATACAAAGGCAGTCCACAGAATGGGAAAGAATATTCACCCAATACCCATCTGATAAGGGGTTAATATCCAGGATATATCAGGCACTGGTAGAACTTTACAAGAAGAAAACAAACAACCCCAACAAAAAATGGGGGAGAAGAAATGAACAGAAACTTCAACAAGGAAGAAATTCGAATGGCCAAAAAACACATGAAAAAATGCTCATCATCACTAATCATCAGAGAGATGCAAATCAAAACAACAATGAGATATCATTTTACATCACAGAGACTGGTACACATTCAAAAGAGCAAGAACAACAAGTGCTGGCATGGATGTGGGGAAAAGGGGACACTCATCCATTGTTGATGGGAATGCCGGCTAGTACACCTTTCTGGAAAACAATATGGACATTCCTCCAAAGACAAGAAATTGAGCTCCCTTTTGACCCAGCCATACCACTCCTGGGAATATACTCTGGGAAGCCAAAAATATGCAGCGGAAACACCATCCCTACTTTTATGTTCATAGAAGCATTATTCACAATAGCCAGAATCTGGAAACAACCAGAGTGCCCTAGAATCAATGACTGGATAAAGAAGCTTTGGTACATCTACACAATGGAATACTAAGCAGCTGTTAGGGAAAATGAAGTTATAAAATTTGCCTATAAATGGATGGACATGGAGAATATTATGTTTAGTGAAATTAGCCAGAAGGAGAGAGACAGATACAGAATGACTGCATTTATTTGCATGACATAAATATATACGTTCATATTATGATACCAATATCCAAGGTCAAGTGAAACATGACCTTGTAACAGGAGGTCTTGTCAAAGGTGGAAATTATCACAGACGTGTGGGAGTTAGAGGTTAGGTAAGACAGAAAATGGAACAGTGTGCTAACAATTGTTGAGGGTACTAATACCAACCAGTCTCCAGCCTGACTTGTCAGAAACCCAGCCTACAAGGACCCACCACTCAGAGAAGCGCCGTTCAGAGGAGAGATTTCAAGCACAGGGAATGCTTGAGCCTAAGACACAGGTACACCCGGCAGAGCAGAAACCAGCTTTCCCGTTGCGGCGTGGCCACTATGCGGCCGCACAATTTACCTCCAAAGTACTGTAAATATTCTACCCACCCCTCTGAGAGAGCCCCACAAAGTAATGAGAATATAGCGCCCGCATAGCAGAGCCTGGCAAGCTGTCCGATGTGTGTTCGATATGCCAAATCCAGTAATAGAAATGTTTATTTTCCTGACCCGAAAAGAGCCCTTAATACGGCAGCAGTAAGAAAGGCAAACAAGCAGTGCCTGACAAAATTTCATGGCCATCCTAGGCTGCCAAAACGAAGAAGGACTAAAGTGACTGTCTGTACTTTCAATGCACGTACACTGGCATCGGAAGCATATATTGAGGATCTGATGCTGCAAGCAAAAAAGATCAAGTGCAACATCATTGGTCTGACTGAGACGAGGAGGCGTCAGTTGCATCATACTGCATTTGACACCAGAGAAGAATTGTTCCTTGGAACATGCGACGAAAAAGAGGCATTGGTGGCGTTGGTGTCCTTGTCAACACGAACATGGCCGTAAACATTGATTCATTTGAATGCCTTACAAACCGAATAGGACGATTACACTTGAAGAGATGTGGCCCACTGCCACCAATTTCTATCTTCATTGTCTACGCACCAACATCCACATACAAGAAGATGAAATTGAGTAATTCTACATGGAATTGGAGGAGTTCTATAAAAAAGATCACACCTTCTACAAGATCATAGTCGGTGATTTTAATGCCAAGATAGGACCAAGAAGATCGGCTGAAGAACTCCACATCGGGACTCATGGCCTAGAATGGAACGAACAGGGTGAGAGACTATCTGAGTTCATCATGTCCACCAAGATCATTCATGGGAACTCACAGTTCCAGAAAGCTGAAGCGAAACGTTGGACATGGGAATCTCCTGGCGGACAGTTCCACAATGAAATTGACCACATCATCTTCATCGACGGTTTTGTCTGACCGCTGTAGCTGTCGTCCCCAAATTCCAAACAGGATCAGACCACCGTCTCCTTCGTGCAAAATTCTACTTCCTGCAACGGGGAGAAAAGGCTGCAAAGTTTAAGAAGAGAACTCCCAGAACGACCACCAACTGGGAACTCTTTGGCACCATTGCAGCAACATGGGAAGATACCATCATTGACGACATTGATGAAGAATACAACCGATTGGTTCAGCACCTCCATGATTGTGTGAAGAATGCTGAGAGAGAGAAAGACACAAAAGAACGCCTGTCTTCAGAAACTCTCGAGCTCATTCGCCAACGTGCCAAGGCGAGAGCCTCAGGAGACCAAATGCTAACGTCCAAGCTTGCTAAACAGTGCAGAGAAGCGATAAAAGCAGACCTCAAAGACAGAAGAGAAGAAATACTGGAAGATGCAGCAGAAGCTGGGAAAAGCATTCGCACTGTCCGCCTGTCCTTGGCCAACTATAAGACCAAGATGACTGCCCTCCGACGCCCTGATGGATCTATCACATCTTCCAGAAAGGCAATGGAGAAGATTATCCAGGACTTCTACTCAGATCTCTTTGATAGCCACATCCACCTGCCCACATACCAAATTCCACAGGATGGATATGTCATTCCCAACGTTCTCCCTTCTGAAATCCGACATGCCATCTCGTCGGTAAAGAAGGAGAACAGCACCAGGCCCAGACAAAGTCAGACCCGAACACCTGAAGAATCTGCCGTCGGTACTCATCAATACACTAGCTCGGCTCTTCACACGCTACCTGTCCGAATGCAAGGTGCTCTCCCAATGGAAAACCAGCAGGACAGTTCTACTGTTCAAGAAGGGAGACATTCACGACATCGGCAACTATCGCCCCATCTGCCTGTTGTCTGTCATCTACAAGCTGTTTACACGAGTCATCCTGAACAGGATTAGCAGAACACTAGATGAAGGACAACCATGCGAGCAAGCAGGCTTCCAGAAAGGATTCAGCACAATCGACCATATCCACACGGTAACCAAGCTCATTGAGGTTTGTAGGGAGTACAAGATGCCGCTCTGTCTCACGTTCATTGATTTACAGAAAGCCTTTGATTCTGTGGAGACTGAAGCAGTCATCGAAGCCCTAGCCAAACAGGGTGTTCAAATGCAATACATCAAGATCCTTTGTGAGCTGTATTATGGATTCACCACCAGGATCTCACCATTCTACAAAGAAGTGATCATTAATGTGAAAAGAGGGGTTTGACAGGGTGATACCATTTCACCAAAACTCTTCAGCGCCACCCTCAAGAACATCATGCAACAATTAGAATGGGAAGGAATGGGAGTGAAGATAGATGGTTGGCAACTACACCACCTCCGCTTCCCTGATGACATCGTTCTAATAACACCAAATATTAGCCAAGCAGCACAAATGCTGGCTGACTTTGACCGAGAATGTGGAAAGATAGGTCTACAGCTGAATCTAAAGAAAACTATGTTCATGAAGAATGAACTAGTTCCAGAGGCCCCATTCACTCTCAATGGAACAAACATCTCTGAATGCAGCAGTTATGTGTACCTAGGTCGAGAAATCAACATGATGAACGACCTAAAACCTGAGCTGCGCAAGAGGAAGAGAGCGGCATGGAATGCCTTCAAAGGCATCAAAGAAATAGCTAAAAGGACAAAGAAACTCCGGCTCCGGGCACATCTCTTTGACTCCACCATTCTCCCTGCATTAACATACGCCTCAGAGACCTGGGCCCTACGAAAGCAGGATGAGAATGCTATTTGGGTCTCCCAGAGAGGAATCGAAAGAGCTATGCTTGGAATATCACACCTCACTCAAGTGAGAGAAGGAATCGGAGTTCTGACCTCCGTCGCTATTCCAGAATCAGGGATGCTGTCTCGTTTGCCAAGGCATCGAAAATCAGATGGGCTGGACATGTAATGCGATTTGGAGACAACCACTGGACTAGAGCCATTACCGACTGGATCCCACGGGATATCAAAAGATCACGTGGCCGCCCACCTACAAGATGGTCAGACTTCCTTGTCAAGACCCTGAAGGAACGGTTTGAGGCTCTTCATATTCCTGAAGCAACCAGATGCCATTGGGCTACATTTGCACATGATAGGGTCCAATGGAAATGTTACTGGCGCCCACTCAAGCAAATCGATGAATAACGGGATTCAAGTGATCAAGTGAATTTAATTTG